>VXAL01009327.1:6092-28271 GCA_013399475.1 Chauna torquata
TGGAGCAGGGGCAGAGAGTGACCACGAAGGAGCGGCAGAGACGAAGCGATATGGGCTGACCACAGCCCCCATTCCCCGTTCCCCTGCACCACTTGGGGGGAGGAGGTAGAAGAGGGTGGGTGGGGGGAAGGTGTTTTTAGTTTGCCTTTAGTTTCTCACTGCTCTAGTTTGCTAGTGATAGTAATAAATTATATTAATCTCCCTATGTTGAGTTTGTTTTGCCCGTGACGGTAATTAGTGAGCAACCTCCATGTCCTTATGTCAACCCTTGAGCCCTTGTCCATCATATTTTCTCCCCCTGTTCCTTTGAGGAGGGGGAGTGAGAGAGCGGTTGTGGTGGAGGTCGGCTGTTTAGCTGGGTAAAACCACCACAATCCTTGAACTCACGTGAATGCCTAAAATGTACAACATCCGACATTAATGAACATCTCAACTTAATTACAAGTTCTGGGAACTTTTTTTGTTGATTTTTAACTAAGGTAGTACACTTAGACTACAGTTGATATCTCTTAATTTTCACAGGGGAACAGTCAGCAAATATTGGTCCTTATTTATCCTCTTTATGCCATCATGATTTTGAAATATCTTCATAGTTCACCTCACTTGCCACTTTTCCAGTATGAAGGGGCCTACCTCCTAACTTTTCCATGTCTTTGATCAACTTTAGTACATTTCTTTCTACATTGTAGACAGAAAGTTTATTATTTATTATATTTATTATTATTCAGTTTATTAGCCAGTTGTAAGGGGGACCCTGATTTATGAGGGGTGATAGAGGATACATAAAGGAGTTATGAGGGAGACCCTTTATGACAAAAATTAAATACTACTCAGAGCCAGCAAGTTTTATGGATGTGAGCTGGAATATTTAAAGTGAGTTTTTAAGGATGGAAACTCTGTTATTACTGCAGGTCACACTCAGTCTCAGTGAGGCAGTGAGCAGTGCAGGACGAGGCTGTGGTCAGGTCACGGTGGTTCCTCTCTCCCGCTCCTCCCTCACACCCTTTTCCTGTGCTCTGGTGTGAGTCCTCCACAGGACTGTTTCTTCCTTCTCTCTTTCTGATGTTTTGCCCTCTCTTCCCCAGGCTGTCCCTGGGGCACCCACCCGTGCCTGCGGGGCCCTGCCGTTCCCTGCGGCGGGGCCATTGGAGCCGGCTGGAACCGGCTGTGTCCGGCATGGGGCAGCCCCGGCCTCCCTCACGCAGCAGCCCCGCAGCGCCACGGGGCACCACCTGGGCACCTGCACCCCTTACACATAGTGCCATGCTAAATCCAGAAAAACCTGCAAAGGTTTCATTTGTTTTCATTGGTTTTTCACACCAAGGTAGTGACCAAGGTGGATAAGGGAGCAGCAATGTGGGAAGACAGAGGGATAAGGGAATGAATGCAGGTGAGCAGGTGGCTGGTTCGTGGGCTTGTCTGGCCATGCCCTGTGCATGAGTACCACAATCTGTCCTGTCTTCATGTTAAACTCCATTTTTTTTTTTTTTTTTTTGCTGTGTTGAGCAGTGTAGCTGGCACATATGCACGTGTGCCTATCAGTAATCCATGCTCAGCCTCACCACCAGCTCAGCCTGAGCACATGGGTCTGTGGTGGCAACCTCACATCGACTGGGCTTCAGGATTTGATGCCCCCTAACAATTTGTGGATATCTTTGTGTCTTTTTCTGATCCCTTAGTTTGAGCTCTCACGTAATATGGGTTATAGGAGCTCAGCCAGCAATTTCAGCATTACACATATGGGTTAAGGTTAGGAAGGTGTATTTTTTAACAGCTTCTAAATGGTTTAGACATCTAATTTTTAGAGGAGAAATTATTTTTTCAAAGGTTTTACTGCAAGCGTGTCATCTAAGGTACACTTTCTTGAGAAGGTAATTCCTTTTTAAAGAGAAAGCTTAATACAAGGTCCATCCTTTCACATTACTTCTTGAACTTTTCCATGATCAGTTACTCATCTCTCCCTGACAAGAGTTTTCTACTTTGAACATTAAATGTTATACCTTATTACGTTTTCATTTGATGCATTAGGAAATGCACTAAATCAATTTCAAATGTCTGTGCAATATCTGCCAAAAGTTTAAGCCATCTAATCAGTAGCTGGTGATGAAAGTGGTTCTCCACTTAAGTGAGAAATGTAAAGAAATTACTTTCTTCTTTTAGGTTTAGATAACAATATTAGGGAAAGCAGTTTATGTTTTAGGGTGAATTATTGTACTTTGTTCCTGGTTATGGACATAACCAGGGTAAGATTGCATGCAAAACTGTAGCAAATGATAATAGAGAAAAGTGTCTCAGCATGTTCCCTTAAAAATACAGATGCTTTTGGCTGAATTGCTGCTTTTTGCACTCCATCCCTTCCCGAGGTTGATAAATAATCTAGTGGGTAACACAGAATTTTACCGGGGAGCAGAAATGTGGTGGCTGAGTGATACATAGAAGGTATTGCATCATTCAATAATTAATAGAGGCTAGCGTATCATGTCAAGTCAGCAGAAACAAGCTCTGGTGATGATGTGCCTTAGTCCATGTCACCTCTGAGAATTGAGCCTGTACTGATTATTACCAGGTAGAAAAAAATTCCCTGACTTTAATGGACTGTCCTACAGGTACAAACTATTGGTCATTTATGTGCTGGGTGTAACAACAACTTAGAACAAGAATGACAGTTGGATTTTACCCTTTATATTTGGTAGCTGTTTCAGTCTTTTAAATGGCAAATCATTTCATCTACTATTTTTTTTTTTTTTTAAAGTGCCGTGGCATGTGAGCTTTTGGAATAACTGTACTTCTAATATACAATTGTGATCGCTGAGGGAGAGTGAAAGGGAGTTAAATGCAACTTCTAATGAAGAAAAGGAAAGAAGAATAAGAAAGAGTACATTCTTCAAAGGGATTATAGAGATGAATTTAGAAGAAGGATTTTTTTTTTCTTGCAGAGAATTAGATGGAATGATATAACTGAATGAACCTTTAGAACAACTTCAAGATTGCATAGTCAGAGTGAGATGAGAAATATCTTTTAATTGATGATCTGTGCAACTGGATTTCAGTCCTGAAGTCTAAATACGCTGAAGAAATTGTTGAAGACTAACTCTCTACTGTTAGCTGCCCCTCTTGCTCTTTGTTAACAGTTCAGTACACCAAGTAGAGTATATAGAGGATTTTGTTGCTTCCATTTCTAAGTTTGTTTGCAGTGCAATATTTGTAGATTCTGCTTTAAAGACTGATTTTTTTATAGACTTTTCTATGGCACTTTTTCTTATAGTAACCAATGTTTCAGAAACATCAACAAATTTATATTTGAAACACCCCAGTTTTTTGAGGTCACTGATATCTCATTTTTTGCCCTTCTCAGTTTACTGAGGCAGTAAGTTAAAAATATTCCAATTTATTGGAATGCTCAATAGAAGAGTCCAGAACCTGACCTGGGAAAGTTCTGTAACACTTTGCATTGAAAGTACATCAGATACTCTTCTGCATACTAGAGCTCTCTAGCAAGCACCCAGAACAGCTGCCAGTCATCTGTGGAAAATCTAATTAAGGTCTTGATGGCAAGAGCTGAAATAGCCAAATCCTGACTGCAGTGTTTACAGTGAGAGGTTTCTTTATTCCTCAAACGTACCTCACTGTCAGGATGACTGCATAGTCCGTCTGCAACTGAGGAAATAGGACTTTGGTAAGAAGCAAGTACCTTAGCTACTCACTGTCAAACCACTACCTCCTCCGTCTGCTTGTTAGCAGCTTTTGTTCTGAATCCTCATTCTGGAACAAGTCACTTCTCCATGGAATCACAGTGGTTAGTCTCTTTGCCAAAGCAGGAATGTTCTTCCTTGACTTAAAATTTATTTTTGCAGCTCTATCTAGTCTTTTTCTGTGAAAAAACTGTGATCTCATTTTCTTTGCTTTTGGACCCCTCCCACTTCTGGTCCCTTACTCTCCCTGTTCCTTTTTCAAGATTCTTGTCTGTCCACCTTGTTGTAAGATCCTTGCTCAGCTGTGTCCATTTCTGTGAATTAAGTTAATCCATTTATGAAGTGTAATGAACAAATTTGAAATAAGAGTATACACACAGGGAGCTGATTAAAGAAAAACCGTCTCCGGAGGACTATTGTTGTTATGATCCTTTGCCAAATACCAATTTTCAGGTATATAATTCTGCATGAACCTGACTTTAGTTATTTAAAATGCTACCTTCACTTCTGGCATGCTTTAAAGTAGCATTATAGTACATTGCAATATGCTGTGGTCTAAAACTTTTGTTAATAGGTGTTACTGGTAATACCAGTAGGTACATAGGAGAGAATAAACGTGAAAAAAAATCAACAAAAAAACCCCAAACACATGAAGTTCTCCCTGGAGAGGCCAGTTCTACTGTTCTGATACAGACGCTGTCACATATTCATTAATATAAGGACAATTAAACACTCTGAGCCTGAGTGTGGGGCTGCAAACATTTTTGCTTTGTTCGTTTGATCAGAAAAATGAAGCTGGAAAAGGATAACACTGTGTAGTGGGAATAAACGAAGAAAGAAATTTTTATAAGTAGGCTTGCTAGAAGTACCTGGCGTATCAGAGAGAAGGTTTCTTTTAGTCTCTAGGAGGGAGAGCTTTTAGACAGCAGTATTCCTTAATACCCCGCAGTACCTCCTGTCCCCAGAGCCCAATCAGCTGACCAACAAAAGCATTTTGATAAGTGGAGTCTTCCAGAGGTTATGCCCACTGTAGCTTACTCAGCAAACTTGCTAATAAACAGGTTAACAGGTTTAAATGGCTTAAGAGAAACTGAGCAGATCCATTTGCATTTATCTTGAATTAAGAAGAAAAACTCCTGAGATGTCATACTTTCCTACTGCTTCTGCACTCATCATGATGCTACGGGTAATCTGCGAAGGGGCTAAGTAAGGGCTGTCTTGCTTCTGTGTCCTCATATCTTGGTTGATTGCTGAGTTCTTTTTAAATAGAGATCTTCTTTTAAACATCTCTCTGACTTCTGATTTTTGGAGATTCTTATCATTTTTACCATGGTTTGATTTCCTTTCAAGACCCTACATCTGTCATGGCTTTGGCTGGGACAGAGTTAATTTTTTTTGCAGAGGCTCAGACAATGCTGTGTTTTGGAATAGTGGTGATGTTTTTGGTTGTTGCAGAGCAGTGCTTACACAGAGCCAAGGACTTTTCAGCTGCCCTGCCAGTGAGGGGGCTGGGGGTGCACAAGGAGCTGGGAGGGGACAGGACCAGGACAGCTGACCCAGACTGACCAGAGGGATATTCAGTACTGTGTGGCGTCATGCTCAGCAATAAAAGCTGGGGTAAATAAGGAGGCGAGGGGGGACATTCGGAGTGATGGTGTTTGTCTTCCCAAGACACCATTACACGTGATGAGCCCTGCCTTCCTGGCAGTGGCTGAACACCTGCCTGCCCATGGGAAGAAGCGAATGAATCCCTTGTTTTGCTTTGCTTGTGCGCAGCTTTTGCTTTACCTGGTAAACTGTCTTTATCTCAACCCACGAGTTCTTGCACTTTTACCTTTCTGATTCTCTCCCCATCCCACCTGGGGAGAGTGAGTGAGTGTCTGTGTGGTGCTCAGCTGCCTGCCAGGGCTAAACCACGACAAGCATCATAAAGGTAGCATTAATTGACATTGGCATTAATAGCTGGAGATCAATAATACAAAGTGTACAACTTAAGAACTGTCAAGATTGTAATGGAGCAGTTCAGTTCCAGGCTGCATTTCTGTCTGTGCTGTTTAGTCAGGGCTAGTATCAGACAGCAGTCTGCTTGACTCCTAATACAGCTTACAGTTCTGAGTTTTTTTCCCTTTTCTTCCAAACAGTTTCATGCTTTGGATTTGCAGAAATTTATAACCTAAGGGAACAATACTTCAAGGTTTATGCAGTCAGCCTTGACACTCCTCCTCCAGAAAAATTATACATTACCCTGTATGGGAACAGCTGTGATACTGCACAAACATCAAACATTGCAAGTATTTCAGATGCTGTATGAACTGCTTGTATTTTTATTTTCTCTTCATCTTCCTGGAGAGAACTGTTGCCTTTTGAAGCTTTTTTTTTTTTAATCATGCTGAAATTTGGCAATATTATCGATGATTAAAACATAAGGAGTGAAATCAAATTATTTAACATATGTTAAATCACACACATACAAAGAGAAATAAATTAGACTGTTGTCAAATGACACTGACGGGATCCTTGGTTTTATTGGTGAAACAGAATGAGAAAACTTTTATGGCTCTTGGCCATAAAGAAAAACGAGGGAGAAGTTGGACTCGCCTTCTGCAGAAGCCATGAAGTTAATCATTATATTTAAAACATCTTAAACAGACTATATTGATATCTGAGTTGATTGATAACACAAACGGGAAAGAGTACTATCAACTCACAATTAATATGACTTCTAAGACAGATGGAGAACCAAAACAATGCCAGATATTGTAGTAACCCTATTCCTACTTATATGGCTCTCCGAATTAATGAGTTATAAAGAGTTAGGAGTGCAGTGTTAAAAAATACTTTCTCATGGCAATTTCTAGAGAACTGTGGAAACAAAAAGTAGCATAAGCATCTATTTATGCCTTCTGGTGTAGAAAGCAGAGCCAGAAAAGGACTCAGACTGACAGCTCAGGCAGAAAAGGATATAACTCAGGGATGTAAACTCTGCTTTCTAACAAGTTCTTTTTCTAAGCTGTTACATGGATACATTGGTTGATTTAGTAAGAGTGAAATATGGCAAACACAATCTTGTTATGTCAAAAAGAGGAGACACCAGTTGAAATGCCAGCAACATGCAGGAATAGCACTATATTAATCCTTAAAGTTCTGATTAACGTCTCTGCAGACCTCTGCTTTTTTGAATTGTCATGCAAATGGTAACTAGTGCAATGGAGAATAAAACGTCTTTAATCTTCAAATTAAAATATAGCAATTTCTCTGTGTAACCAATGCTTTTTAAAGAAAACTTAAATTGCTTTACATTAACCCTGTAAGCACTCAAATTACAAAAAGGTAGTGGCAATAATTTCTGAAAACACTTAAATTTTATTACAAGTTCTTGTAGGATTACATCCTAAAAACAGATATTAAATGAAGCAGATCACCTCCAGCATAAATGTGGAGTAGACTTACTTTGACATCTACTGTTAAATTTTTTTTTGGAAGAGGGATCTACGGTATGATTCTGTCATTTAATGTAAGAATTTCTAGTACAGTTTGCCTCATCACAAAAAGAGAGGTCCATATGTGTGTTGTATCTCGCTGCAATATTCAAGCCCTTCTACATAACTTGTTATGAATCTTGGTGGAGGAAGTATATCAGACTGCAGATTGCTGCAGTAGAGAAAATTATTATTGTTCAGTTATAGTTTCTTTGAACAGCTAAAGAGAGATTTTAATGGCATTCTCATTTTGTCTTTTTTCTTTTCTGTATATTAAGTGAAAAATGTAAGTCTTATAATTTAATGAAGTGACTATTTTATTTAGGTTATGGATGCTTTCTTTGAACTTTTTTCTGAACGAGAGACCTTGTGTTTCTGGATAATGTCTGAAAGTCTGCAAATGCAAGATTTTCTTGCATGGAAACAAGGATAGAAAGCCTTCATTTACTGCATTTCCTTATTCGTGGAATGTCTGTTGCAGCATAGAGCACAGACTTCATTTATGCTATTAGTTGCCTTCAGACAGGTTTGATGTTTTGTAAAATGTACACTGTGCATTCGGTCCTCCATAAATTACTGTCTACAGCTTTGGGATTTTTTTTTCCCGTTCTGCTATGTTTCAGAAAAAGCTTACTGATATTCCTATAATGGTATACAGCAGCTTGTGATAATGTTATACGTGGAGGAAAGAGTTAAATGTTATTCATCTATTAGTCAAGAACCTTTTTGTGCATGAGCATTGTCCTCTCAGAAAAGTGGCTGAGCTGTCAGTCAGACTTTTATTTCACATGGTTCTAATGTAAGTGCCATAAAGGAGAACTGTGTAAATCCTATAGGCTTAACTAACAGCAGCATACTAACGAGATGCAGAATTATGGACCTAACTGAGCCTGCCATCAGGCGTTAGAGGGCCCAATAGCCAGGGAATTATGGAAGAGACTGTTGATTGAAGTTAGGCGTGGAGATTAAAGCCAGTCAAAAAAGGTCTCTGAATCTCAGAAATTGTGTGATATGATGAAATCCAGACGGCTGATAGGTGCAAGTAAGTACCTCTGAGTTCCTGATTTTCTGTGGCAATGCTTCCCAGACCTGCATTTCCACCACTACTCATTTAAACCTCCATAGTTCAGTGCCACCTCTGCCAGCCCTACTATTTCATCAAATTCAATGTTGTAAAAACTCAGGCTGTCAATCATATTATATTCCCATAGTACTTCCTTTTCCTCCCTTTATGCATTGGAAAATGCATTCTTGGATGCCTCAGTCACTTGATTTCAAGTATTTTTTCCACCCTTCATTTTTCGGTTTGTACAATCTGTCAACTTTTTTCACCTTTTCAGTAAAGTGCAATTGCTATTGATAGCTTTGGGACTCTATGGCACATTCCCAAGTTTTGCTTTTTTGGCTGATATCTGCCTCTGGCATGTTGACACCAACCTCACCTGAAACTAGGAGTGCAAGCTTCTCAGTCTTTACATTGCCTAAAGATGTTTCACTCAGGCTGTTGATACGCTCAGTTTCTAGTACCAAAAAGTGTGGCAGGATTGGTGGAATTTAAAGCTTAGCAAAGAAGTTCCGTACTCATTGAGATGTCTAACTGAACTTGAATGTTAAAGTGCACACTTGAAACCTACTAAAGTCTTGGAGGATGCTGCTCTCTAGCATGACTTGCTTGGTTGAGTTTGAGCTCTGAGCTGGTTCTTCTGTCCTCTTTCTGTCAGATCTTTTTCAGTTGTAGCAATGGCTGCCCCTGTTGCAGAAGAACCATACTTTTAGATATGATGTCCTCTTGGTTTTGCATGCTGAGACTGAGAAACAACAACTCCACGAAGTTTAATTTTTCTTTTTTGCCTACTGACTCATCCAGATGATAAAATAAATTGTTTATTGGAGGTGGGCCAGAAGTGAGGCTGATGGCCCCAGAAGCCTCTTAGTTATACTTCTTCAATGAATTTCCAGGCAGGGTGACTGCAATGCAGTATAGTAGATTCTTTAGACAAGGTCAGACTAGTATTCAGCAGAATGCAAATAGAAACGGTAACTCAGCACAGGCATAGCTCACTCTGTCACATATGCTGCCTGCTCACAAATTAATAACTCTTTCAGGATTTAAATGCAGATGTTTTTCAGACCTGTTCACTATTTTTGCAGCAAGTATAATGTTCTTTGGTATATCTACCTTGCACATTTCGTTTTCTTTATGAAGTGATTCACTGGGCTGAAAAAAAATTATTGGCTAACTGCTTATTTCCCACTGTGTATTACTATGCATTAGTATTTTAGTTTGCAATGCTGTCTGCAAGCTGTCCGTGTATTAGTGGTTTGAAAGCTATCCCTTAAACCTCTGCATCCTCATGATGTTGGCAAATGCTGTGCTTCCTGTCTGTCTGTCTTACAAAGATGTGATTACTACACCAGTACCTGCTGCAGATGAGTGATACTAAAGCATTTCTTTCTGTCATCGGTTACTACTACTGTCATTTTAGGAAGTCATGCTGATGTTCCTTTCTGCTATCTCTGCTTCTGTTCTTCGGACCATGGTACTACAATTCTCCCTATAGAGGATCACACACATTTTTCAGGAGGTGGTATGTGAAGCCCCAGCAAGTACCAGGTGCTCACCTGGAAATATTCTTATAATACAGTGGAGTGTGTGTGTCTATGTGTGAAGGAAAGCTTTTTCAAGAACATCCAAGTGAAGCCTTCCAGACAGAAATGATGAAGATCTCCCACTGTTGCCTGTCCCTTGCTTTGTCTGTGGCAAATCTGCCTCCGGGGGCTAAGAGGAGGTTCTGAGGCAGAGAAGAAAGCATCAAAATATGGATGCAATGGGTCTTGTTTTAAGATCTCTGTCAAGAGCAGATATGTGCTCTGCAGCATCCACATGTGACTCTCCAGCTGTATATCACAGGATGGAGGGCTTTGCAGTAAAAAATTGCAGTAGAGGACCTGAGACTTGTACAGGACAAAGGCTAGAAAGGAGACTTTTTCCCCAGGTCCTTGCAAACATTGTTCTTTCTCTGAAGGTGGGGGCATTCAAGATGAAGTGGGAGGCTAGGAATAAGCAGGAGCCTGAACATGTCTCAAGAAACTTGCTCTTTGGCTCAGAGCTAGGTTTTTTTTTTTTTTTTTAATTTTTAAAATTTTTAATTATTTTCAGCCAACACAGGTTCACGAGGGGAGGGTCCTGCTTAATTAACATAATTTCCTTTTATGATAAGGTTGACCATCTAGTTGACCAAGGAAAGCCAGTAGATGTAATCCTTTTGGATTTCAGTAAAGCTTTTGATACTGTTTCTCACAGTATCCTTCTGGACAAAATGTCCACCATACAGCTAGATAAATACGTAATACGATGGGTGAACAATTGGCTGATGGGTTGGGCTCAAAGGGTTATAATAAATGGGGTTACATCAGGCTGGTGGCCAGTCACTAGTGGGGTTCCCCAGGGCTTCATTTTAGGGCCAGTTCTCTTCAATGTTTTCATAAATGATCCAGATGCAGGACTCAAAGGTATTCTAAGTAAGTCTGCAGATGACACTAAATTGGGAGGAGCTGTTGACTCCCTCAAGGGCAGAAAAGCCTTGCAGAGAGATCTTGACAAATTAGAGGGCTTGGCAATCACCAACAGTGTGAAATTTAACAAGAGCAAGTGCCAGATTGAGCACCTGGGATGAGGCAACCCTGGCTTATGTGCAGACTGGGGGATGAGAGGCTGGAGAGCAGCCCCGTGGCAAGGGATGTGGAGGTTTCAGTAGATGGCAAGTTGAATACGAGTCAACAGTGTGCCCTGGCAGCCAGGAAGGCCAACCATGTCCTGGGGTGCATCAAGCACGGCACTGCTGACCGGTTGAGGGAAGGGATTGTCCCGCTCTGCTGTGCGCCGCTGCGGCCTCACCTTGAGTACTGTGGACAGTTTTGGGTGCCACAATATAACAAAGACATAGAACCATTAGAGAGCATCCAAAGGAGGGCTATGAAGATGGCAAAGGGTCTAAAGGGCAAGATGTATGAGGAGCAGCTGAGGTCACTTGGACTGTTCAGCCCAGAGAAGAGGAGACTGAGGGGAGGCCTCATGGCGGCTGCAGCTTCCTCACGAGGGGACTGGAGGTGCAGGGCTGATCTATTCTCTCTGGTGACAGCGACAGGACCCGAGGGAATGGCATGGAGCTGTGACAGGGGAGGTTCAGGCTGGGTGTTAGGAAAAGGTTCTTCACCGAGAGGGTGGTCGGGCACTGGAACAGGCTCCTCAGGGAAGTGGTCATGGCACCAAGCCTGCCGGAATTCAAAAAAGCATTTGGACAATGCTCTCAGACATATGGTCTGATTTTTGGGTGGTCCTGTGTGGAGCAAGAAGTTGGACTCGACGATCCTGCTGGTTCCCTTCTGACTCAGGATATTCTATGATTCTATGCTTAATTTTCTTAAATATGAAGATCCTTTCAAGTCTTGCAGCGTAAAGTGTGGGCAGTTACTTCTGGAGTTGATTCCCACTTAATTTTCCCAGTTTCAAAACTGGGACATCTATCCTAGAACAGTCTGACCTGCACTGCAAATTACTGCAGCACTCAGGGAGAGAGCCAGGCACACCTGGTTTCCTAGAGGAAGAGAAGGGAGAACAAGGGAAGAGAACATAAAGAAGAAGGAAACATGAAAAAAGGAGAAGGTGGCAAAAGAAAGGGAAAGGAGCTGAAGAGGAAAAAGATCTAAAAAGGTAAAAATAACTAGCCAATAGCATAGCAAAAAGTGGAATGAATAACAGAGAGAAGCATACAAGATCTGGGTTTGGTAAAATGCCACTGTATGAATTTCATTATGCATGAGAGCTCTCTTGGTTTGCTTTCAGTCTTTGGTAACCATGGGAAGGCTTCCTTCTGGTAAGGTGGGGCAGGTGGAGTCAAGCAGGTTAGGAAAACAACAGATAGTTCTGCTCTGTTCCCTCCTCCTTGCTAGGGAGTTCTTGAAGTGAAATTTCTTCTTTTCCATGTGAGAGTTCTAGCTACAATGGAAGCAAAATTTTTATTCCATCTATGTGATGAGGAGTGATGTAACTTGAGTCAAGTGAGGGCATTCTGAAATAAAGCAGGTCCTGCAACAAACTGTAAAGGTAGGTATATAGCTGTTGTATCTGTTCTTGAACAGATGAGGTGTGGACTATGCCTGTATTATATGTTGTAAATAGAATTACATTCTTGCTTGAAGATGATCAGAAATAATGTTTGTACAGTTGCAGTAAGAATGTTTTAAATGAGTAGAAAACAAGGAATGTTTACTGTTGCATCTTATTCCCAAAGAAAATAAAAACCCATTTCAATAACCAATAATGTATAATGTATAGTAAATAATCTAGGATAGAAACAACCTGCTCTGGTCAACTTCAGGTCAAAATCATACTGCTGTGTATTGAGAATGCTGATTAATTTGTCTAGGTGCCTAAAGTAATTCTGAATGAGTGAGAAGTCTATACAAGCATGAGATCTCTATACAGGCAGTTCTTGGAAGAAATGACATCAGTGTCTCTATGAAAACTTAGCATTTTCAAAACATTAAAAATGTTTATTAGAATTATGAGCAAGTCTGTGCATAAATACAGGACATAATGTAAGTTCAATAAACTGGACTGTACTAAAGTTTTTCCAGCTATGAAAGTTACAAAAATTACTCCAAAATTCAAAAAATGCATTTCCAGCCTTTGAAAATAGTGCTTGTCTGGAAGTCACATTTGAGGTAGATGTTATATCTCACTTTAAGATGAGTGGTGTTGAGAAATGGGTAAACAGAATTGATCATTCTTAGTGGAAGAATACAGAAATCACTGCTCACTTCTCATGTCACTAGTCTTAGTCATATTTTTGGAATAAACTTAAAGGTTGGTGTAAGAAAAAAACACAAAAATCATTTTTTCTGTCTCCAGGTTATTCTGTTCAATTTAAAAATGAGAATAGTAAAGCATACATAAATACAGTTTAAATAAAGAAGTGCTCAGTATGGTCTTTTATTAAAACATATACATTTAAGCCTGTTTTGCAGGGAGGAAGTCCTTTTTTTGTGTTTTTTTTTTTTTTTTTTTTTTTTAATGTTTTAGGTTGGCATACTTATTGAAGCCTATCTGTAATTCATAAGCTGTGACAATGAAAGTAACTTTTATCTATCTCCTAAATTTTGAAATAGTGTCAAATCTTTATTTTTTATTTTAAGGAACCAGGTCTTTATCAATTAACAGAAAGTAGCAAACGCAATCGTATATTTTTGGCAAGATTTCTACCACTCTTATGAGTTCTTTAGATGGAAAAGAGATAACCAGGTTTATTCTACTAATAACCTGTTGTGAAATAATAGTTTTTTAAAAAGTTTTTTTTCTGCAATGTGTCATGAAAAAAGATAGTGGGAGGTGTGAGTTAATAACAAAGCTTCAAGTACTGTGCACTTCTGGAGAATTTGTGGAAAGCTGCTATATCAAAAAATTGGAAGCTCGACAAAAATTCTGGAGATTAACTGTGAGTGCATCTAGGACACTGTACAATGTTTATCACTAGAACATCATGTTAGCAGTTCAATTTCCATAAATTTACCTTTACTTTCCAATTAATTATGCATATTACTTTGGATATTACTTTGGCATCTTCGTAAGAAGATAAATTGAATCTGTTCAATTAGTAAAAAAAAAAATTACTATTGGGTAGCTCTTTGGACCAAAACTATAATGCAAAACTGTTCTTAAAGTGAATCATATGTGCTGTAGCAATAGAAGAATTCAGATAGGTCAAATATTTATGGTGATATTGTCAAGGATTTTGAGACCTTTTTACCTTAGAAAAGACATTTAAATCATAGACTGAGTGGGAGGGGAGTGGATGCATGCTTTTTGCTCTGAACAGCACAACAAATTCTGTGCAAATTTGAAATTAAAATACATCCTGCCTGTTTTAGGGATGGGATGGTTAAATGTGAGTGAATAGTGGGAAAATAGGATAGGACACACTTCCATTTCTAAGCCGTTTTGCAGTTCACAACAATTAGATAATATGATGTCAATCAGAAAGATATGTGTGTTTTCTGGAAAGTGTTCATAGTTGCTCTGAAGAAAAGCATATGTTGTCGCCTTTAAGGTAGTTTCCCATTGGCTGAATAACGCCCTCTCCTCATAACACAGTAGGTCGAATGGTATTCTTAGCATAAGATGTTACATGCTGCTTTCAGTATTTTTTCCACTCTTTTCTTCAGGTGAAATGCAGTATTTTCACCCTGCTTAGTTACCCTAAAGTATCCTTACTATCCCCTTAAACCCTGGATTTTGATTCACTTTAAACTCTGCTCTGTCCTTTCCTTTTTTTAATAACTGAAGACATTTAGATATTTGAATGGGACAGCCATTATTATTTCATTTGTTCTTGAGACATTATTCAGTAAAGTGGTATTTCCAGCACTCTTCTTCATAGTGCAGTTTTTTGTAAACTGTAGTTTCAACAAAAGCTGTAGAAAAATGATTAACTAGAAAGACTTGCTGAAATATACCACATAAGAATCTCAGAATTGGTTTTGTCTGAGTTCACGTATGTTTATCACTGTGGAGTAACCTGTTTATTTGATCCACCAGCTTTGTGGCCTGACCTAAACTGATGATAAATGTTTCCTTTATTACTTCTATTGATTGCTTCAAATTTTTGATACTTTCTTTTTGCTTAGAACTAGTGAAGACTAGATAAGGCACTTCCTGGCCAAGAGTATTCTCCTGTAATGTGGCATATGTTGGTTGCCCTGAGATTAGATGACTGATTAGGAATTTAAACCATGCACTATTCCTTATTCTTGTTTAATACCTTGTATCTTTTCAAGGCTCCTATTTTTCTTTCTTTCTTTCTTTCTTTCTTTCTTTCTTTCTTTCTTTCTTTCTTTCTTTCTTTCTTTCTTTCTTTCTTTCTTTCTTTCTTTCTTTCTTTCTTTCTTTTTTTTAACTTATAAATTCACTAGTTTATGAGTGTCTGTTTCAGACTTTGAATATGTGTTGTATTCTTGTTGAAGCTGTACCTTGTGAGAAAAAAATCTGTTTATGAGCATCAGCTGGTGGCTTGTCTTTCTTATCAATTATTTTTTTGGATGTTGGAAGAAGAAATAGTGAACTGTATGTGGACTGATAATTTGTTAATGGCTTTTTTGAGCATTACTTGTTTTCCTGCTATTGACATGTATCACTGGAATACAGAATTATTTAAAAGGTACTCAAAAATCTTATTTTTCCACCTATTTAGTTACTTTATACAACTTTGTTATAATCTGCAAGTTTATTGATGCCATCAAATGTAGCAAAATTCCAGATCTGTACCTGAATTTTTACTCAGCAAATTTTAATTCTGTTTAGGTATTTGTTAGTTGTTCTAGGCTTGGTGGATTCTTTAAGCTTTAAACTAGGAGAAATATAATGTGCTCTATAGTTTTATAATTAATGATGTATTATAGCACCTCTTGAAATCATTTGGCATTGCTCAGAATGTTGTGGTTCCTTTAAGTCATTTAAAACATATTACATATTCTAGTACAATTAGTAGAAAAAATGTGAGCTGTTACGGTTCCCACTACCAGATTGTGTTTTCCAGTAAAATGCTAACCTCTTTGTGTGTTGTCATGCATTCACTAGATGCATTGCACTCAATTTGCTGTGTTCACTGCTTGTTTTTGTGGAAAGAGCCTTTAAAATTTTAGCTGGGAACACCTTTAGAGTCTGACAACATTTCCTCATCAGGACTTGTGACAAATGATTAGAGGAGAAAAAGAAAGATTATATCCTAAGGCAACCTTATGACAGCATTGTCACCAAAACAAAATTTACTAAGGCTAGAGCATGGCTTCAATTACTACTAATTCAAAAGCATTTCTTATTTCTGCAAGAAAATCACTTGATTTGTGTAAATCGTCTTGGCTGGTCACTGATTTTTTTTTTTTTTTTTCACAGAATGAAACATCAAGTAGATATGTAGCTTTTTTTTTGCAGTTAAACTGCAAAACAGCTTTTTCAAAATTGAGAGTAGATAATCTGAAGTCTTTTTTCTTCAGGTGATGAGATCTCAGTTCTCAGTATCTGTATTACCTATGAGAATTTGACATTCAAGAAAAATTAAGCTGTTATGAACCTGTGGTAGTATTCACTATGCAGTCTTCTCTTGGCTGCTGTGAGCTAAATGAAAAAAAGAGAAGTTTTTTTCACAGGTTTCAGTTTCTCATTGTTGAATCTGACACTGTTGGATCTGTCTCTTTGGTCCTGTTGATCTCCTAGCACTCCGTGTTCTCACTCAAAATCTTACGGTGCTTGTCCTGCCTTCACAAGCCAGTGCCTTCCAGTTCCCCAGTGTATCTCCTTCAGTCAGTGTTCTCTGTTCTCTGAGCTGGGCATCCAAGGAGTTCATGTTCTTTTTTGACATGAGCCAATGTTATTGCTTCACATACTTGTATTTAGGTTCAAATTTCTGGTTTAGTTTTTTTTTCATTCATGAACTGCATTCCTTGATCCTGAAATCAATGAAACCATGTTTTTCCCTCTTTTGAGGGTGAATAACATTTGAGTCCTGTTAGATTTTTTCCATGTAGGAAACACAGATACACTGTCTCTGGTGGTTTTAACATTCTTTTGTCACAGAGCTAGTTAGGTTATGAATTTCAAGGAAAACATAACCACCAGTTGCCAGATAGGTTTTCTTTCTGTTTTTGCTCAACTGAGGATTTTTTAATTCTAATATTATATGGTAAATTTCTACCTTGATTGCTGCTACTGGAAATGCATTTTTTTTCTTCTTTTCCTATAGAATTCAGAAATAAAGCCCACAACGTGCAAAATTTCATGTCCCTATCTGATCTTTCTAGTATGTCAGTTTGAATTGCAGACGGGGATGCATATTTAGACTCTACCTTAATTAAAAAAAAATATTAATGCCTTTAATTTAAACAAGGGAAAAACTGCTTTTGGACTGCATTCAATTCTTTCTGTCCACTTGAGCAATCTGTGGCCCAGATTACTTTCTTTCCTAGAACTAAAATTCATTTCCCTATTTTCAAAATTTTCTGTTCAAAGATGTAAAGCAGATGTTACAAATTTTTTTATATACATTATTTATTGGTATATTAGTATAAAGTGCTAATTAGATTGACAGGAAGGCCAAAGAGACTTATAACACCATGTTATGTAGTCGGCCTCTTGTAAAGCACCAGGAAGCCAGTGTTGGATTAGACTTCTGCTAGTTGGTACTAACTTTCTTGGATGGGGGACAGCCTAAGACTGGTTCAGTGTAAATTAACAAGTAAGAGTTGATGGTACTTTTTACATATGCATAAAATGGAGGATTCATAGACCATTGTCTGGCAAGCATAATGCATTTGCATAAGTTATCAGAAATGCTTCATTTGTTGTAAGTTTGTATAGAACACTGTGGAAACCCAAATGAAAAGGGAAGGCAACTAGCCACAAAGTGCAAGTTGCTATATTAACTTGGTATGGCCAAACATAAATAAATTACATGGAGTGGCCCATAACAACGGCAAGAGGAGCTGACATGCACACACAGTGTTGCATTGTAGTTGTGATCGTGTGAATGAATGCTCTTGGAAGCTACCTGCCTCCATCCTCCTGGCAAGCTAGTGAATTTGTCACCTACTTGTGTCTCTAATGTGGTAGTCTATCTGTGTTTAACTCTTGTGCTGACCTTGGAATTTGAACTAAAAAACATCTATTTTCACCACTTGGCTGCATGTTCCTTGAAAGCACACTTGCAAAGACCAAATATTTCAGAAGACTTAGTTTTCCTCTCTGTCTGATCAGTCTTGGAGAGAGTCTCAAGATCTTGGCATCTACTCTTGAGGCATTATTCTGGTGTATTAAGGGCTAGGAGAAAAAGCAAATCATTTGTTTGGTGGCATATGTTAACTTACTATAGGAAATGAAGCAACCTGTGGACCAACCTTAGCTGTATGCCTCTGAAGAGACCTTGTTCTTAAATTCACTTTTCTGGACTTCCCTTACCTTGTTCCAGACAGTAAAAGTGAATTTGTAGTACTTAGTGTTTTCACTTTCATTTAAATCTAGAGTTGATGTGTTTTATAAACTTGTAAGCAAAACTTGTAAGGAAAGTTACTGGAAATAATGGTAACCATGATTTGACTTCTTGAGACCTAATGGAATAATGGATTACCTTATGTCACTATTAAGCTGTTAGGACGCCATGGTAGACCTAACTATTTACAAGCATATGTAGAGAGAAAGAAGGTGTGCACGTGCAAAGCTTTATGTTATTCATTAAAGGTTATGCGATTTCACACTTTATATTTGTGGTTCTTCAGGAATTCTCTTTACATTTGACTTGATTGATTCAATTCTTGTTGCACAGTATAAAGTCCAGGAAGCAAACTGTTTTATTTATTTTTTAATGTGGACAATAGAAAAAATATGCATAGAGATTTTCTTTTAAAAGATCTGATTGAACGAAATGGGCATTCTCTTATTCAGAAATTGCCAAAACATGAGTACTAAGAAATTGCAGTTGATTTCAACCCCAAATTTTCATACTGAAGACAATATGTCAGGATGAAGATTAGTTGTGTGAGCCTCATTCAATTCCACCCAGATTTTCAGTAATGACGTACAATAATTTATCTTTTTTTTTTCCCCCAACAATGAGTTTTTATATGATATTATGATTTCGGAGTAGGGCAACTGGGCAGATATTTGAAGTTGCCCTCAAAATGCCCTTTCACTAACCATCTATATAAGAGTGAAAAAATGTAGAACCTCATCACCATGGCATCCAGGGTACTTAACATGTATTTTTCTGAAATATGAATATACACGCCAGCTGATTTTCTAGAAAAGCTGAGGATTTGTTGCTTAATTTTCTGTGTGCATATGTGGGTATGACAAACTTACACATATAAAATGGTATGTTAGTAAATATTATGACTATTTGTTTTACATAAGATAATGATAATAAACTGGTAATTAAATGTCAGATCTGTAAATTTAGACTCCCAAATGCAAATACGCTGAAGATCACTTGTTAGTCACCTACCTAGTCAGTAGATTTGAATTTCTGTTATAGCTTTCATTTGTTTTGTATTGTTTTTAGTGAAATAAATATGATGCCCTTGAGTGAGAGGGCATCCAAGTGAGAGGTGACACAAGAGCCTCAGCTGCACTGCATTTTGTAAATATGGGTACAGTTAAACATTAGGTCAATACATCAAAATATTTTTGTGTGCATGCTTCTAGTCTGCTTTAGAAAAAATATACCATGTCCCCTGCATGATGCTTTTTTACTACTACATTAAAGCAATCCCGTTTCAATTATGTGTAAATATTTGAATGTACCTCTATATTGAATTTAAAATTGGAGGATAAATAACAAGTGATAGTTCTCCTCTTATGTATAATAGACCTAGATGCTTTCCTTAATGTCATACATATTTAAAGCACATTTCATTTTGATATATGTATAAAACATATATATAGGATTTAGATAAAATTTATTTTTATCTTTTAGGCAATTTGAATTTGTACTACCTACTAACGGAAGAGAGCAGAAATTGAAAGTACATGAATTTATCTTAGACATTTGAAGTGGAATACACTTTATGAAGATTTTAAAACAGAATATCTGTGAAGCTGTGTGTGTTAAGTTGACAAGGATTTATGGATGGAAAAGGAGTAAGCTTTATTCCATGACCAAAGTGTCTTGGAATTCTAATTTACCATTATGAAATAAAATACATTACTTAGAAATTAAGCACCATGCTAATTAAGTACTATGGTACTAATTAGAAAAACTGACTAAATGATTCTATGGCAACAGATAAAGACTTATTTTAAAATAAAGTGAATAAAGATTGTTTATGACAATAATCTGTTCTAAAATTACTCTATTCCTTGTTTAAATGCCAGGAATGTTGGGGTTTGAGTTGCAAGTTAGTGCTTGGGCAGCTGTTTTCTAAGGTTTTCCATAAAGAAGTAATAGCTATCAAACAGCTCTTGTGCCACTGTGTTGGGTGTCTGTGGTCACCCACGGGCAGGTGCCTCTGGGAAGGTGTATTTAAGAAAGGGCAAAATGCTTCCTGGCAGTGAGGAGTGAGGTAAAAAGTGTGAGAAACAGCCCTGCAAGCACTAAGGTGTGAGAAGAAGGAAGGGGAGGAGGTGCTTCAGACGCTGGGGCAGAGATTCCCCTGTGGCCAGTGGAGAGGACCATGGTGGAGCAGATATCCACACTGCAGCCCATGGGGGACCAAGGAACTGTGGCCTGAGGAGACTGCATGCTTGAGCAGGTTTATCCTGAAGGACTGTAGCCCACTGAAAGACCCTTACTGGAGCAGAGGAAAAGTGTGAGGAGGAAGGAGCAGCAGAGAGGAAGTGTTATGGACTGACCCCAAGCCCTCATGCCCCCATCCACCCTGTGCTGCTTGGTTTGGGGGGGGAGTTGGAAATAAAGGAGTGAAGTTGAGCCTAGGAAAAAAGGTGTGGGGCTGGAAGGGTGTTTTAGTTTTGTCTTTGTTTCACAGTGTCCAAATCTATTTTAATTGACAATAAATTAAATGATTTTTCCCCAAGTTGAGTTTCTTTTGCCTCTGATGGTAACTTGTAAGTGATCTCTCTGTCCTTACCTTGACTGAGAAGCTTTTCCATCTTATTTTCTCCCCCTGTACTGTTAAGGATGGGGAGCATGAGAGTGGCTGGTTAGGATTCTAGCAGCCAGCAAAGGTCAAGACACCATAGCCATATATGAGTCATATACAGTCCTAGGAATGACCAGTTACTTGAAATCAGAGTCCCAAGATTTGCTGGATTGTGCTATAGTAACCAATTCCATTTTCTTCTTCCTATCCTCTTCAATTTTCGTGGCATAATTGACCATTTCATTAGAACTGACAGAGGTGTTCTAGGCAAAGGATTACTAAAGTTGTTTGATGATATCTAGGTATCTAGAGACTTAAGCTAAAAAGCGATCTTTGTCATCCCTCCTTTTTTTTTTTTTGGTGTCTCAATTTCAGGAAGTTGTATATGCTTTATACTTCAGAAAGTATACACACTAGTGACAGCAGCCTAACCTTTCTGAGGCTGAAGATGAATATTTACCTTTTTTTTTTTTTTAATATTTTTGCATGTGTGGCCAAATGTGTTTTTGATATGAATGCTGAATGATGTTAAGCGGAAATCACTGGTTCTTCATTATCAAATCAAAGAAGCACACAGTTTTTAAGTAATACTGTTTAGGTTTTAAAACAGAGGTTCAGATATTCCAGCTGTATTGTAGACTTTGAGGTTTTAAAAGTAGGCTTTTTCTTTATATATTCTGTATATTTAGCCCAGCCCCCAAATATCCGATACTCTGTGAGCTGCTGTTTCAGGTACCTGTCAAATCCCAGTTGGCTATCAATTTATGGGAAGCAGTGCTTTGGAGGCAGTAGGGGAACAGACCGGCAGGCGACTGATCCTGTTACCACTTACTGCCTGTGGGTAACGCACTTGACATTGTTACTTCATTTTCCCTATTTAGCAAAAGTAGATGGTAAAGGTCTACACTAATTTTTGAGTACTAGAAAAAAGCTAAATATTTCTGCACCTGGACATCACTGTTCTAGTTAGAATGATACTCAGTCAAGGTGACCTTTTTCATTAACATGTGTTACGTCTGGCTGAGTTTTGGTGAGACTGCAACATAAATGGTGTTTCTTACCTCAAAAAGTAAATCTTTACCACTTTTCTTTTTTTTTTTTTCCCCTCTGGTTCTCAACTTGTTGTATCCATGAGAATTTTATTTTTGTGTATAGCTCAGCTTTTATTTTTCAGTCTGTACAAATGTAAAGTCTCTAGATCATATAATGAATGCCTTATTTTGGTAAACTGTGCAGTTACTCGCAGAAGGATCTTTGTTTTATTTTCTTTCTTTCTTTCTTTTTCTTTCTTTTTCTTTTTCTTTTTCTTTTTCTTTTTCTTTTTCTTTTTCTTTTTCTTTTTCTTTTTCTTTTTCTTTTTCTTT
>VXAL01009328.1:4549-17825 GCA_013399475.1 Chauna torquata
TGGCAGAATTCCTTCTTCAGGTGAGTAGACAGTTTGTGCCTCTGGTTCTGAAGTGTAGCATTGTAGAAATTGAAATAATAATCACTGGAATATGTTAATGTTAATCCACAGACCCAGAAGCTAATGTGTGGGATGGAAAAATGTAAGATGAACAAAAAAGATTTTAGTTGGTTTTAAGTTTTTGTTGGGCTTAGTTTGGAACGTTNTTGTGAAATGCTGACTCTTTCTCTTTTTCATTTAAGAACACACACAGCTGTTAAAATTGCCCCCCGATATAGTGCACCTGTAATTCATGTCCTGGATGCATCCAAGAGTGTTGTGGTTGTAAGTTCTAATTTATAGTTTCTCATCCATGCAAATATGTATGCCCTATTTTTCTGTTGTGCCTCTCATCCTTTTCTCTAAGACTTAAAATTGTGGCAGAAAATTGAAGAGGCTCTGCAGAGACTAGTTTCTAAACTACTATCACTTCAGCAATTTTTTTGCTGCCACTTGGTTATGTCATCAAACTTATTTCACTTATTGTCATGGGATAGCTTCATTTACATGCCAGTTTCTCTAGTGGTGGTGGCATGATTCACTCTGAGTCCTTGACTGTAGTTCTGAGATGTTTAAAAATGAGGAGTGATGTGATCTGTCTTCTGTTCTCTCTATTTCGGGGGTATTGCTGAATGAGTGATATGGCAACAGGAAAACAGTACTATGAAATGGCTGACTGGAGGTTTTTGGAATAGATGCTCTCTCTGTTAGACATATTGGTAGTCTTAGCAGACAGATACGTGCTGGAAAGAAGTAGAGCAAGCTGTGTGTTATCTCTCTGACTATTCAGCCTCTAGAGTCTTGGAGTATCTTTCTCTCAGGTCTTTCCAGAGCCAGTCTGGGCTCCGCTAATGTTATCTGTGTAGAAAGGCAGTATTCTCACTAATAATCCTACTCTTAAATACGTTTTGGATCTAGTTTGCAATTCAGTGGTAAGGCTTAATTTAGTATTTTCAAGTGTAATTGTGTGAGGTTCATGGAAACTAGACTCTGAAAGACAGATAGCTTAGTCTGAAATTCATACTGTATCCTTACTATAATATGTTACAATACGTACTTTGTGCATTCTCTTTCCTTTTTTCAGTGCTCACAGCTCTTAGATGAAAATGTAAAGGACGATTTTTTTGAAGAAATATTAGAGGAATATGAAGAAATTAGACAAGAACACTATGAGTCTCTCAAGGTACAAATATAATTAATTTAGCTTCTTTTCTTGTTTGGAGTGGTTGGTACTTGTATCATTACTAAATCTGAGTTTCAACTCTTTGTGAAGACCTCGAGGTATACTTGTGGTGATTATGATATCAAACTTTCTAGCCTATAAGGGAAAATTCTGCACAACTAACATATTGTTGGCAAATTCTGGATTGTTCTCAATGGACAATCAGTGGTATCTAGGACATCTCCGTGGGGCTGGCAGTCATGTCAGCTTAACCAGTCTACAGGAGACCAGTGCTCTCCTTGAGCAGTAGCTGAAAACAGGGAAATACACTGAGGTAACTAAAATGGTACTGGTTGCTTTTGCTGATGCTGTGCTGTACTCTCAGTATTTCTCACTACCACATTTTCCTGTTGTGTTTTTGTTGTTTTGGTTACGGATCTGAGCAGTTTCAAAGTAGAGAGCTAGGGTTGCAGTTTTAGGAGAGTGAAGAGAAAGAAGGAATGAAATGCGGAAATTGATGGCGCAAATTAACAATAGTAAACTAATAATGTTTGATGCTTCCAAGGTTGTCTTTGTTAAAGAAATACAGAAGCACTGGGCCCACCCAAGTTTAATATCATCTTTGCACAGGGAACCAGTCCACCAAGCTGAGATCAGTGAGTGCAGGACTCTCGTTTAAGCAGAGGTTTACAGTGAATTCAGCTGGGAGTTGGTGGAACTGAAATTAGTTTTTTGTCAGAATTGACCTGAAGACAGCTTTGAATAAAACTGTATGATCACTGCAATGGTTACAGTTTCTGTCTGAAAGATGGATGGTTTTATAAAAGTCACCTTTATGTACATACAGGAAAGAAGATATTTGTCTCTACAACAAGCTAGGAGAAAAGGTTTCCATAATGACTGGTTATCAGGCCATAAACCAGGTCAGTTTATATGCTGTTGTTGTGTTGATTTTGCTGTCTTTGTTTCATTTTTCTGAATTCATTTTATATATATTTTCAATTAGATTAAACTTCATTAAACTTCAGAATGTAGTAGTATTGTATTAGAAATAGTGTAACAACTTGAATAAACTTGTGTCTGTTTAAGCAGACTTTGTTGTTTAAGTTCATTCTTGCTGTCTTGTTTCAACTTTACATTTTTCATAGTAATTAAAACAAACAAAAATATTTATTTACAAATTGGAAAAAAAAAATGGAAAAAAAAATTCTAAAACAGAGAGTTGCCGATGGGTCTAATGCACCCTTTCCAAAATAATGGTGGACTGGCTCGTATTGCAAACCTTATGTACGATGTTTAGGCAATACAAGTTGTGACACAGCATTTGTATTGAATTCCTCCTTACAATTGAAGGGAAGGAAGAGGTAGAAGGTTTTTTCTACCCATCCCACTACCAGCTTCTGTACCAGTTTGTTGTTGTTTTTTGTTTTTGTTTCTGTTTGTTTGTTTGTTTTTAAATACTGTTTTGGTCCAAATCCAGACTATAGCACCATATGGGCCACTCCAAAGAAAATCAGCTCTGTCCCAGCGAAAACCAGTACAAAGACTCAAGAAGATGCTAATTTTCAGTAGCTCATTTTAATAAAGGCCGTGTTATAAAGTAGTGAGCAGCACAGACACGTACAAAGCTTGTGACTACTTCATAACATAGATCCATCTCTCTTTCACTTGTGTGTATGCATCTGAACAAGTGTGTGGTGGTTGCAAAAGCTCTTATAAATTACATATTAATTGACAGAGCTATTTTACAATACCATAGCATATAATATGTCTGCGTATAGAAAGTGGGATTTGTAATTATGAACAGCATACGCCCATAAAATCTGTTAGGTATGGATAAGTTTGTTTTGGTTTTATGCTGAATATTTTGACCAGCGAAATATGCTGAGAAGTCCAAAAGTGAGTTAGGGTTGGTTTATAGGAAAGAACAAAAGGCCTTACATTTTCTATTTTGACTTTTTAATTCTTTTTTAAAAATCCACATAATAACTGTAATGGTATGACTTGGGAAGGATATGGCAGTGAGAATTCTAAGACAATTACTTGGGAAGAGGTCAGTTGCAGTGATGGAGGCTAGTGAGCATCAGTTATGCTAACGTATAAGAGCAATATTAATTTCTTCACATCAGATTGTACTTCTGATTCCTACAGTTAAACCAAAATTCATCGGTACAAAAGTCTTTGAAGATTACGACCTGAAGAGGCTAGTAGAATACATTGACTGGAAGCCTTTCTTTGATGTCTGGCAACTTAGGGGAAAGTATCCCAACCGGAGTTTCCCTAAAGTCTTTAATGATAAAACTGTAGGTAAGTATTTAAATTGCATTTACTTCATGCAGATAATCCTAACAGACCTACCATGCTGCATTGAGATTCTGAATGGTTTGAAATATATAGGAATAGTGAAAATATGTGGAAACTTAAATGTTACTGAAATCATTTGTACAAAATGACACTTACTGACATTTTGGCACATGAGGCAGGAAGAGTATTTAATCATATTTAGAATTTACCTGCCAAAATATGGGGTGGTATTTTAATGACAGAAAATGGTGACAGAGCAATTAACACATGTTGCTGTTAAGGGTGAAGATGTCAAGAGGGCTCTGTCTTTTTTTGATACTGGAATACATGATGAAACTGTAAGCGTGACACCGAAATAAATGTTCTGGATCTGCTGCACTGTGGTAATGTAGGTGCACGCACATTTTCCCTATTGCTCATTTCATTCTGCATCCTCTGTCTCTACTAGAACAGTGCTGGCTGTAAGGTTTGTTTCAAGATGTGCTTTGTTACAGCTGTATAGACATAATCACACTGCTATTGTCTTTGTTTGCTGTAGCTGACACATTGTTGCAGTCATCAGAGAATTATGTGGAAAATGAACCAATCTTCAGCAATTCTTAAACCTGTTTAAACTGGTTGTGAAAGCATGTCTTTTCTAAAAGGTTCTCTTTTTTTGATAGGTGAAGAAGCAAAGAGAGTTTATAATGATGCTCAAAATCTGCTGAAAATGTTGATTAATCAAAAGAAATTACAAGCCAGGGGTGTGGTTGGGTTCTGGCCAGCTCAGAGTGTTCAAGATGATATCTATTTATATGCTGTAGAAGAGGCAGTGGGATCTTCGGAGCCAATAGCAAAATTTTATGGCCTGAGGCAACAGGTACAATTTGTTAAATAAAGTGATTTTTTTTTTCTGAATTACAAGAATGGAACAGAAGTGCCCTAATAAAATTTGTTCAGAAAATAGTTGTCGTAATCTGTATGCATTTGTCTTGACATTTCTTTCAAGTAATAACAAGATCTTGTTACTGATGGCCCAGCTATTTGTATTGTAGTATTTGTAGTGTTTTGTATTGTAATAGTTGTACAGAATGCTTTATAGATTTGACAGCTTCAGATATGATGTGCGTTTTCTGTCCTCATTTTAATACTTTAGCCATCCTAAAGCACTGTGCTGTATATATTCATCGCATAAATCCTGTGTACTAAGTTCGAACTCAATGAACCTTAATTCTATAATAATATCCCTGGATTCTGCCTTAAATGAGAAATTCTGCTTGGATATGTTAAAGGTTAAAAATACCTTTAATACCTGGAAAATAAAGCTCAGTGAAGATAAATGTTTCTGATAATTTTTATGTAAAATTCCCCATATGAAGAGGCAGTTTAGAATTAGTTTGCTGCTAATTCTGATTATGAGAAATCACTATTTTAAGTATTTATGCTTGAATCGTACCTACTTTTGCATTTATTTTAATGAATTGAACATTTTCAAGATACCCTGCTTCTCCTTCTTACCACATTCGAATTTGGCTTCTTCATCATCAAACACGGCAGAAACAAATCTAACAAATACCTAAATTTCTGGAGTACAGTATTCTGTGAGGACAGTCCTGTGCCAGTATTGCAAAATTGTACTAAGGAATACATGGCTTCAAGTTTATCTACTCCGGCTCCCTGGAATAGATAATCTATTGCATGGAGATGGATCTAGTGTGTCTTGACAGTCCATGGCAGGCATTTATGTAAACTGTTCTGACAAAGATTGAGGGAGGGCTGTTCCAGGGCCTTACTACCTAGTTAAACGTTTTGATATCCAATGTAAATCAAGTTTACAACATTTTCTTTTCCTGGCCTTTTCCCAGTGCTTTCCCAAGAAGACTATTTGATATAATGTTCTTTTTTTGTGATTTTTTTTTTTACATATTGGAATACTGTTATTTTCCTTAATCTCTTTATCTTATATTTTCCAAATATATTCAGGCTTTTCTCACAGGTTAACAGCATGAAACTGTGTTATTCTTCTGGACCATTCTTCTGGACTCTATTTTAGCTGCATGTCTTTCAATCTAGTGTACATAGTAATTCAGTAGAGGCTTCACCAGAGCAAAATAAAAGAGAATAATTGTCTTGTGTTTCTTATATAAAACCTTCCTTTCAGTACACAGAGTTCTCGCCGTGATGTTGGCACCATTGAGCATGTGATGTAAATCTAAAAGTTGGAGATGCATTTAGGATTTTCTGTAACTATGATCATTAGAAGAAAACCTTAACATTAATATAGAGATTATGTATGTAGGAACAAAAAATACTTCTTCAGTTGTATGGTACTTTCTGTAACCTAGTAGCCTACAGAAACTATTGAACATTTTTCTTTGTTTTTCAGGGGTGATTTTTTTTTGATTTTTATTTTTTATTAAACTGTAGTTGGGAATGGGTTAAAAGCATTTTTAAACATTGAAATTGTGTCATAGAATAAGAAAACTCAGAGAGGATTCTTCAGCAAAGTGATAGCCATGAAATAACTTTATGTAAGTTGGATAGATTTACAAGAGCTGTACGACTTTTTTAAATAGCAGTTGTGTTCCTACAACTAATATGCTGATTTCATCCTTAACTGTAAAACTTCTTGTTAGATGCAGTTGCCAGTATTCAATCACCTCTTTCTATTCCCTTTTTTTCCATTTTTGGGAAAAGATGCAATGAGTGGGATATTTCTTACTCCCTACGCTACTTCCTATAAACCCCCTTGAACCTTGTTTGGGATTCAGCTTTTCGGTAGTGATAGAAGAATTTTTTTTTTTTTTTTTTTTTTCACATGGGGATATTGTAAACCTAGATCCTGGGGTGCTGTTTTTTCTGGACTACTGAGCATGTGGTTTGTAGCATAAGAAACTAGGAGTGTTTATAAACTCTCACTGGCATTCCATAGTGGGTGTTGCTGAAGAATTCTGCAGTTTGCATAACTGGGATGCAAACCATCAACCATCAGTTTTGTTAACAAATGTGGAATCTGAGTTTTAGCGATGGAAAATTCCTCTTCTTCCCCAGTGGTTGGCACAAGAGTGTTCTATTTTATAATACTTTGCAGAATAAGCTGTTAAATCTTACTAGCTGTAAATAGAACTGGAACATCTCTGTATATCTGTTCAGCACAGCATCTCTGTCCTTTGACATTTTTGTTTTTTAGTAATCCAAATGCCCTCGGAGGAATAGAGGTGTTTTTCCATCTACTTCAAGGGCAGGAAAGCTATGATGGCTCAAAGAGTAGTTAAGTGTTTGTCAGAAATGTCTCAAGCCCTTTAGTCTTAAAAATACTGGTGTTTAGATCAATAGCGCACTAATAGTATTTTTTTTAAATGTTCTGATTTATTGCATTTTTTTTTTTTATTGTAGGCTGAAAAAGACTCTGCCTGCACAGATCCATATTACTGTCTCTCTGACTTCATAGCACCACTGGATTCTGGCATTTGTGACTACTTAGGCCTGTTTGCTGTGGCCTGCTTTGGCGTAAACGAGTTATGCAATGAATTTAGGAAACAGGATGATGAGTACAACATTATAATGGTAAAGGCACTTGGAGATCGGTTGGCAGAGGTATGAGGTTTTATCACATTTCCTTGCAAATTTTCAGCGTACGAAGTTTTGTCTGACAACTTGCTGTTTCAAGTTTTAACATATACTTAGACAGTTGCCTGTAATGTATGCTCTGCATTAAATCTGGAAATGAACTGGTTCTACTGAACTTCCCTTGAGACGTGAGTCCTCTTCTGAGCCGGAGGGGAGTCTGCTATCCGTATCTTCCAGATGCAAAAACATCTCTGAGTTCTTTATGAGGGTTTTGATGATTGGTAGAATTTAGTACGTTTTAAAACAAGACTGTTAAAACTATCTTTAAATCTTGCTTTATTTACATGAGAATGTGTATTTCGACCCAGATGTGACCCTGTGGTGGTTTTACCCAGCTAAACAGGCGACCTCCACCACAACCGCTCGCTCACTCCCCCTCCTCAAAGAAACAGGGGGAGAAAATATGATGGACCAGGGCTTAAGGGTTGAGATAAGGACAAGCAGGTTACTCACTAATTATCGTCACGGGCAAAAACAGACTCAACATAGGGAGATTAGTATAATTTATTACTATAACTAGCAAACTAGAACAGTGAGAAACTAAAAGCAAACTAAAAACACCTTCCCCCCATCCACCCTCTTCTACCTCCTCCCTCCGAGCAGCGCAGGGGAACGGGGAATGGGGGCTGCGGTCAGCCCATATCGCTTCGTCTCTGCCGCTCCTTCATGGTCGCTCTCTGTTCCCCTGCTCCAGCGTGGGGTCCCTCCCACGGGATGCCGTCCTTCCCGAACGGGTCCTGCGTGGGCTTCCCACAGGCTGCAGCTCTTCAAGAGCTGCTCCAATATGGGTCCGTACCACGGGGTCCATCCTTCAGGAGCAAACTGCTCCAGCATGGGTCCCCCACGGGTGGCAGCTCCCACCGGATCACCTGCTCCTGCGTGGGCTCCTCTCCACGGGCTACAGGTCCGGCCCGGAGCCTGCTCCTGCGGGGGCTCTCCATGGGCTGCAGCCTCCTTCAGGCCACATCCACCTGCTCCTCCGTGGGCTCCTCCACGGGCTGCAGCGTGGAGATCTGCTCCATGTGGTGCCCCATGGGCTGCAGGGGGACAGCCTGCTCCACCATGGGCCTCACCACGGGCTGCAGGGGAACTTCTGCTCCGGCGCCTGGAGCACCTCCTCCCCCTCCTTCTTCACTGACCTTGGTGTCTGCTGGGCTGCTCCTCACTCCTCTCACTCCCAGCTGCTGTTGCACAGCAGTTTTTTCCCCTTCTTAAATCTGCTCTCACAGAGGCGCAAACAACATTGCTCATTGGTTCAGGTCTGGCCAGCGGTGCGTCCCTTTTGGAGCCGGCTGGAGCTGGCTCTGATCTGACATGGGGCAGCTTCTGGAATCTTCTCACAGAAGCCACCCCTGTGGCCCCCCCTGCTACCAAACCTTTAACACGTAAACCCAATACAGACCCACCAATTATATTCTTGAATTGCTTGACATTGCATTGGCATGCCTTCTGCTTTAATGGTAACTATGCAGATGTGTCCAGGATTATAAGTCTTTTGACTTAACGTGCCTTAGGCTTAGACAGACATGCTCTTAAAGCTTTAACTGAAGTGGTTTAGAAAGTCCTATCCCTTTCCTCCTACCCTGCCCCTGTCTGCTTACCCCCTATGCTTACACCGAAGTAATCATTGTAAAATTTACAGGAACTGTAGTGCAGGGCAAATGCAATCAGCTCTAGTTGTGTATTTTAAGATAAAAGAGTTTTAGAAACTATTATTTGATGCTATCCAAAGATATTTACTGAAGTGGAAATTTCTGCTGAAGGCAGCCATTGCTGGCAAAGTAGTGTAAGATGTAGGAGCAGGTTGAAAAAAAAAAAAAAAAAAAGCTGTCACCCACTTTCAGTTAGAGGAAAGATCCTCTGCTGAAAAAGAGCAGTAGCCCTTCTTTGCATCTGATACTAGTGCGGATGCCAGAATGATGTGGCCTTCCATAGCTAGACCTGGGCGAGATACCCAAAATAATCAAGACCTAATGTCTTCAGTGCTATAATGATGTATCACTACTATAACCTAATGAACTTTATCTTCTCTTGTTACTGCTCTGGCTTACCTCTTTGACTATGTAGATTTTTAAGCAGGATAACCAAAAAAACACCATCTACCAATAGGACACCAATCTACCAATAAAACACCTGAATTACAAAAATAAGTATTGTATGTGAATCTTAATGCAATCAAATTTCTCACCTATTTTAAGATCCCCCTTGAAAAAAATATTTGCACTATATTCTAAGGCATTTGCTGAGGAGCTCCATGAAAGGGTTCGAAGGGAGTTTTGGGCTTACTGTAGTGCTGAGCAGCTAGATCTCTGTGACCTACGCGGAAATAAATACGAGGGAATTCGCCCTGCTCCTGGATATCCAAGCCAGCCTGACCATACAGAAAAACTCACCATGTGGAAACTTGCTAACATTGAGGAAACAACAGGTAACTGTATCAGCTTTACTAAGATTCTTAAACTTTTTTTGTGAATGAAAAATTGAAATGCAAGCAAAACAATGAATTGGGGTGTGCAGAGCTGCATAAAAATTGAACTGAAGTGGTTCTGGGAATTGCTGCTTTTCCCTTTTCATTGTTTCTATTTTTCCTCATTTAAGGAAAAATTGCAAAATACTGCCAGTGCTTTTGCAGAAGGAGTTTTGTCCCTAATTAGCAGATTGCACGCAAACAGTGTTTTGCTACACAGAAAAACTCTACCACCCTTATGGCTGCAAGAAGACATTCCAGATATAAACAAAGTAAAAGCCAATTCAGCAGTGTGTTTCCTGGTCCCCAGAAACCTTGAGATGGTAACTTTTTAAAAAAGGAATTCTGTTTGTCTTCCTCTTATATTTTAGGTGTTGGACATTTCACTGCTAGTTCCACAATTCCAAAATACCTTCCTGTGTTTCAAAAGCTCTAGTTAACCATTTCATTTTCCAAAATGTCCAAATGTTTTTCCTGCAAACAAACTATATAGTTACTCTACAATAACACTGTAATGTAAGTCTGCAAAATACTGCATGTATTTTCTTTGGAATAGGTAACAAATAGAAAATGTTTTTGTGTTTTTAGTTCACCTGAAAGCTTCTTGGTTTTTTGAGCTTACTTGAAGCTGCCCAACGAAAAAAGACTGAACTTGTGCTTATCATCAATTTGGAGAACAGAATGTTTTCATTCTCTTTTCCAGGAATTGGTTTAACTGAATCACTAGCAATGACACCTGCTTCTGCAGTTTCTGGCCTCTACTTTTCCAGTCCCAAATCCAAATATTTTGCTGTTGGAAAGATATGTAAAGATCAGGTAACTTTTACTGTCCATTGTGGTAGTGTTACAGCATTCAAAAACAGCTTGTGACCAGATGCTCCAAAAATTTTTGTCAACAGTAAAAGCTGGAGTTTCCAAATTTTCATGGTGTTTTGTGGTCACTTTGCAGGTTGAAGATTATGCACTGAGAAAAAAATTGTCTGTGGCAGAGGTGGAGAAATGGCTGGGACCCATTCTGGGATATGATACTGAATAACTGGGAGACGTGTGGGCAAGCATTTTCTTTTGATGGTCAATCTGCCAGAAGGAAGAATGAAGTGGTATCTATTATCTTCCGTCACTGCCCTTAGTATTCATTGGAAATGGTTTGTTGTTTTTGTCACCGGTCTGATTTTTAAAAAAAAAAAAAANAGAAAATCCTTCCTACTGAGAGGTTTTCTGCCATCCATCCCAATATTTTGTGTGATTGTTTCTAATTTTTGATCAAGGAACTTATATTTCAGATGCGCCATATACTTGGGACCATGAATGCATTGCAGATCTCTTAGTCGTAGCAATATGCTTTTATTTATATTTTTTGCACAAATACTCTAGCTGAGCAGCTAGTTGTAGGGTGAGGTGTGGAAGTTGCACACCTCTCCTGTCCTTAGGAAGGCTTTGAAATCAGGGCCACTGGCTGCGGGCATACGTTGAACAGTTTGACTTCTGTTATTTGAATATGTTTTAGCAAGTCAAGGTGTGACACAATTTTTTTTCTGTGAAGTCAGCAAAGGTTTTAAACTGAGTGACCAAGAACAACCAATGTACAAACAGATTCCCTTTTTTTAAATCTGTCTGCTCCATTTTTAGGGCTTGTACATGATGTTTTTCTGTGTAAATAATAACTCAGGTTTTTAAATTACTGTGTGATGACAACTCTAGTTAAATCTATCAAAAGAATATAATGTGCTGGAGCAGTATCAGAGATGCTGTATTGTGATAAAACGTTAAATGAGATGACTGAGCCTGTTCAGTTGTCCATCTAGAAATCTCATGCTTAATTTCAGCAGGCCACAATCTGTTTCTAATATGTATGAAGCATAATGATACCTTCCTACCTCACAGTTGTATTGTGAGGGTTAATTCATATTTAAACAACCTTTTGTATGTGAAAAGTGTGAGAGAAGCGTAATTGTTACTGTTAACAGACAGAAAGCTTGGAGGTGACCAGTGTTCTACAAACTCTTTGTCTGGGTACCTGGATTTTAAAAGCAAATAATAGCAGCACTATCACAAGTAACAGTTAATAGTGTAGGTTTATTTTTCAGATTTAACTTTAAGTGAGCTAATTGTTCACAGCTCTTAATAATCCCCTAAAAGTGCCTCAGGTATTACTTAAATGATAACTTCATAAAATATTATGACAGGAAAATCCAGTTTTTCTGGTCTCTAATTGTAAAGAAAAGACCAATATTATAAAGACAATGTTCCTTTAAATAGCCTATCTGTAATCTATTAATAGGTACATAATTTTTGTAATGTCTTCATCTAACTTTATGATAAAAGAATTATCTTGTATCAACAGTTTAATAAAGGTTAAGCTGTCAGTGATGTTATCCTTTTAGAATTCTTTAAATGGCAATAGAATGTGCTGTAATCCGAACAAAATAATGTCAATTAATATGCATGTTTTACTACAAATCTGAAAGTATAAAGTCTGCTATGGGGTAGCTGATTGTGTTCTTAACTGAATGCTTTAGAATGTCTCATCCTTTAATGACTTACAAGAAAAATAATCTCATTTCATATTAAGGGGCTTAAGATATATCCTTGTTGCTCAGCTGATTCTTGTTGCTGGGATGGTTCCTCAGTAGAATGCTATATTAGACTGCCAAAATACTATAAAAAAAAATGCATAATAGAAAGGAAAATTTGTTCTTTGAGTACGTAGCCTGTAAAAATTGAAATCCTCTTTGCATTCTTTTTCGTACTTGCACCTATGCTTCAGTTAATTTAACATTTGGAATATCTCCTCTCTGTGAACATGTGAATGAGGTCACAGTTTGACTTGTATAGCTTGGTTTTGTTTGTTTATTTATTTTCCTGAAATTAATAGCACATAGCTGAGTGAGTACAGTTTTAGTAGAATTGGACTGACAGAGCAAATAGATGCACTGCTGTATAACCCAGTGGTGTGTTACCTTGCATACAAGCAGTGGGTTTCAAATGGTGTGCAATTACTTTATCCCTTCATACATGGCATCATATGCTGAGAAAAATCTTCATCTTTGCCTGCAAAATTTGTCATTGTCATTGTAAGAACATGTTTGGAAGAATTATTCTTTGTTGTTATGCAAATGTTTTTAACCAGGACAGTTTCTTTAAAAATTTCTTACTTTAAATTGTCACTGGACATTTTGAGTAAGACATATCTTCACTCGTCTCTCCAGAGCAAAAGTAAATTATGAAGGAAAAGGGTCTCATAGTTCTGTCAGTTAAGATGTTCACTTACATCAAAGTATATTGAAAAGCTATGGTAAGAATGTACCTCTCTGAAGTAATGAAATGGAGCTGATACGGTCCAGGAAAGACTGACAATCTTAGAATGCATAAAACATTTTTTGCAATGCTTTTCTAAGTATTAGTAACAAAGGTACAAGATACAAGAGATGATGAAAACTTAAGAATGTTTTGTAAACGATTCCGTTTTAATTCTTGTTAATAAATTACTTTAGATCCTAATATTTTGTAGTAAGTCAGGCCAGCGGCCCAGCGATTAAGTTTTGAGGCAGATAATCTTTATTTATGAGTGTCAAGAGGGAATACTATCCCTAAACCTGTGTGTTTGTTATGAGATCTATTTCAGTGCTGCTGTTACTCCTGGGAAGACTGTAGTTCAGTTTATTCGTTTGTTCTGTGTGTGTGGGATACCATAG
>VXAL01009328.1:17881-49791 GCA_013399475.1 Chauna torquata
CTTTTCCAACCTAAATGATTCTATGATTCAGTTAATTTCTTCTCTGAAGCCCTTAAAACACAAGTGGTGTCCAGAAACTGAGAGTAGTAGTGAGAGTCCTTTGAGGGTAAAATATTAACTTTTAGAAGTTTTGCTTTTTGGAAAGGGGCTAGTTTACTAATACCCGTGACTGGGTCTCATGAAATATTCTTTGAGACATTGGCTGATTTACCTGAACATGTCATGAAAAAAACTGGATGTAGTGTTGCAGAAGCATTTGAAAATCAAGAAAGGAAGTAACTTCGTTACTTAGTTCAGGAGGGTTGTTCCGTACAGAAACAGCAGCATGTGTTCTCAATCACTGGAGAAATTATTCCGCTGCTCTCAATTACCATATCCTTGGCATGGCAAAGCCTGTTCAGTCCCCCCTACAATGTCATTTCATTTGATTGTCAGGCCTGTGTAGGTGCCAGTTTTCAAATGAAAATATACCGTGAACAGAATAGAAACATGTTTATTCTGCTTTCACCCAGTTTGCATACTGTCCAGCTAAACACAGAACCGAAAAACCAATGCAGTAAGCCTCCATGTTCTTTTCTTCTATTAATACCACCATGGCTGAATATCCTGAGGTTTTTGACCATGCCATATGCCTGATATAAATAGCTGTGCAAGTAAAACTCAGCTGAGATTACCAAACTTGGTATTTTGGATTTTTGATCCAACTTGAACTAGGACGTTTAAAAGCAAGCTAGTAATTATCCTTGCTGGCCTGAAGCTGCCATGACAACTGAGAAATTAAAGGTCCTGTTTTCAGGAATTTCTGCCTGACTGCCATAGCGCCAGTATGGCCTGTGCTTAAAGCTCCTGCTCAGGCTAACACGGTGTGTTCTCACACCTGGGTGATCTCTGCCATTCCCTCCTGCAGAAGGAGCATGACATAAGTGGAGGGAGCGTGGAAATTAAGGCTCACCTCATCATCTTTTCTACTTGTCAAATCAGCATCCTTTTCCTGCTTCTCCCTCCAGCAGTCCCCCTTACTCTAGATGTCTGTTTTCTCAGTCAGAGTCCTCTGTAGGCTCTGTCAAAATGGAATTGTAAAAGGTTTTAAATACGTCTCTTTTAAAGTCTGAACCAGTTATCTGTCCCAGGAAGAGGTATTTTTGCCTGGCAAGCATTGGACATTAATAATGATTGGGGCTAGTAGCTCTGCCTGTAGGAGCCTTGTATTATGTATGCTAGCCATTCGTAACAGCTGAGGACAAGACCACAAGATATTATGCAGTTTCCAATGTATTAACTGCATCTTCACTTACATGGTTGCTTTCATCTAGGTAGCAAAACCAAAATGTATATTGCATTCTTTGTCAGTATATTGTTTTAAGTCCGTAACAGTAATAAAGCTAATGTCATTTCAAGTACTTTAATGGTATGAATTGTTAAGATGAAGTAAAGAATTTATCTATGTATTGATGTTATAAACAAATGCTTTTAAAAAGTTTTACTTGACTGACAATTATTTTATGATAAAAAATTTATCAGAGTACTAACTCGGGTTACAAAACACCAGTCATTGGCTTTAAAACGTTTCACCATTCATGTCTAGAAATAGCTGATAAAATGATTTAGTTAGGAGACTGGAAAGTTTGCTGCACTACTTCAAGAAATTTCTATGCAGGTAGGATTACCTACGTGTAACAAAAGAAGCTAGTGGTGTAGGATTCACAGAGGGTAATTTAATTTCAGAAGAACAGGCAGTTCTCTAGATAGGAGATGGGCTATAGCCCATACCCTGTGTCTACCATCAGAATATTAGAAATGCAATTTGAGAACAAGTCTTAATGAGTTTTCGTTAATCTAATGCTTACTTGGGATTAATGAGTTATATTTTTTTGTGAGAGAGAGAAAGGAAGAAACAATACTTAGCTTGTAGTCAACTTACTGCTAGGAGTAAGATGCAAGCTGTTGGAAAAAAAGGAAGAAAACCCCACCACCACGAACAAAACCACCTCTTGGGAATTGTTGGAATCGTTACTTAGATGAAAGCTTTTGACAATTTTCAGCTGACACTGGTGTTCACTGACTCTGGCAGAGTATTGTGATATATGAAAATATAACATCCTTCTTTTTCCAGGACTTTCAAAGATGTTTAAACTCTGCATCAGCTCTGCATCCGCACACAGACATTAGCGCAATGTTGATCTGATCTGAGAGTGGATATATCTTGGATTTTTTTTGTTTTCCTTACTCAAGGTGTTTAAAAGATCTTTTTTTTCCTCTGTGTGAGTGCAGCTTCATTGGATGTTTTGTTCTTACTTTACTACTTAGGCTGTACTCTTTTCCCCCTTTTCCTGCCCCACGATACAGGTGTGAAGATGTAACTCAGCTCTCTAATGACCTGTGAGTGACGTATGTTGTCTTTGTGTGTTGTTTTTTTAAAACAAAATGGTTATTACTTTTGTTGTTGAATTTCAGCAAGGTTCTTGCCAAATGTTCTCTTCCCAGGAAGTGGACAACTTCATTCCTTTTAATCTGGCCATCAACTGGGAATCTAGGTTGAGCTTCACAAGTGGAGCATCAATACGAGGTCTAAAAAGGTGTCAGTTCTCTGTGGTTGGTGGACTCCTTCTGTACTTTTGTTTCTGTTACGACCTTGTGAGAACAAATACGTACATGTCTTTCTGTAGATTAGGGCAGTAGTGGTACAGGAAGTGAGAGAGATAAAAAGCTGCACTGTATGGCCAACACTTATTTAGCAAAGTGTTCTTTAGAGATATATCGGTAAAATGTGTGCTGTGGCTATTGTCATTGATCAGATGCTTTTCCAACTGTTGTCTTAATCTTGTCTGTACTCAGCTGCTTTTATTTCAGGAAATCATTACTTGTTGAGACCTCATGCTTTGCTAAATACTTTATAAGGTTCTCCATTTAATCAGGCGTTTGTAATGAATGGCTTTGCAGTAACTATCTGCTGCTATATTTTTGGCTTTCATAAACCCTTCTGCAACTGATTAGATTGCTTTCTTCAGAATACTGTTACATAGCAAATACATTGTTTCTGTAAGGCCCACAAGATGAGATTTCATTATCAGCACCTGATCTGACAATTTTACTTGCGGTCAAGGGTTTGCAGACCAATCTCATTAGTCAAGAAGTTTGCTGCTTACAAAACCGTGACGATCTTTGCACAATTCATGTAGGAAATAAATTTAAGCATTTAGTCTATTTCAACTTTCTTCCATATGTTGTTCCTCAAATCTCAGGGCAGCTAAAGGAATAGAAGCTTTAATTCAGTTGTTGCAATACTGTCTATACGTGTAAGTTGAGAAGCACTGAAGCAAGAGACTCAGAACTTAATGTGATGTGAAAGTGTATCATGTATTTACTGGATGCTGTCTTGTTCTTCAGATAAACATTAGGTGAAGAAGCTGTAAAACTGGAGGCAGCGGTCAGCTAAGGCTAACAAGATTTTAGACTTTCAGATGCTGGATCAGCAGCATTTCATTTTAGGCATTACTACATGCTTTGCCTCATCTTCTATCAGTTTCTCCCACAACAGAATCCTGCTGCTGCATCCATATCCCTGGTTATTCCACAAGAAGTGTTTTACATGGATTTTCTTGAAGATTTTGATGTGCACTTCCAGGATTATTTTTCCAAAAGATTATAAAGTACCACACTGGAGATGAACACTGCAAGTTCTTGAGCTTTAAAATACTTATTCTTCCTCAAAGAGTCTCCAGTTACTGATGCATTTTTTACCACTCAGTGAACTGAATCAAATAGTCTGCATTTCCTTATAGCTCCAAGTATGTTGGAGGAGGGAGTAAAGAGTGAAGGGAGTTTTTATGGTACTGTTTTATTCTCAGTCCTTGATTAGCATATGTCTGCTGTCATAATCACTGCCTGGGAGTTGAAGCGAGTGCCTCTTAGAAGCAGTTCTAGTGTTTGATCCAGCTGCTACTAAAGTCCATGGAAAAATTACTACTTATCTCAAACACAACTTTGATCAGTCCTAATGCAATAATCTGGAAAGAAAATTCAGTGTTCAAGTCATGTTAAAAACACTTGAGGATTAACAGGATGTGCTTTTAAACCTCCTTGAGTAGCTCAGCTTCATTGAAATAGATGTCTGGGACTATGAAAGGAATTTTTACTTTCATTCTGAAACACTTGGCTGACAGAAAACGGTACTCTATCAAGCCAAGAATAGATGAGCTTTTCAGTTGTGGATCTGGTATGATCAATTGTAACCATCCATCTCAGGGATGTTTGAGGGAGATAGTGGAACAAAAGCAGCAGCATGGGTATTGATTCTGCTTTGCAGTCTGAATGATTGAAAGGTGTCCTGGTTCAGCAGACAAGGATTGGCAAATGCAGGTATCCTGTCTATAGGCTGTTGTAGTTTCATTTGGCCTTTCTTAAAAAAGAGCTCCTCTTAGTTAAATTTCCTCCTAAATATGTATATCAGGTTATGTAATTCTACAGATATTGGCAAAATCACAGTATTGTCGCATCTTTCACGCTATTGTGCCTGCAAGGTGCTGAGCAGTGGCAAGGCAGTGGCTGTCATACAGCTGTTGCTAATCAGTCTGGTATTTAAGAAGTGCGTTATAGTTTCTCTCCAGGAAGCTCAGCATGAAGTATACAAAATCTCTTGCTTTTGTAGCTCAAATGAGATCTGTAATGATGTGAAGTTCGTGACAGTGTGTAAAACATCTTACCAGGTCATCTCTTGATCTGTAAGTAAAATATGCCTTGCTTATAGTAAAGTGGTAGTTCTTTCATTTTCTCCTGGTACTTGCAATGGCTATGTACTTCCTTGGAATTAGATGGTCCACTCATCATTTTTTGCTGCTGCTTCCATTCTTGCCACTAGAATTTTTACTTAGCTTCCAGACTGTTACAGTTCTTTTTCCACCCATGCTTGTTTGCCAAGTAGCTTGGAAATCAGGTTTATTATTTTGATACCTTCTGTTGGAAATGCCACCGGTTGTGAAGAGGCCATGTGTTGCACTCAGGTTTTATTGTTTGTGGGAGTCTTTCTAATCCATCCACCCACTGTACATCTTGGCCTTTATTAGCTGCAATTTTTCTTCATGAAGTGTGAAGGTAAAGGATGGTAAAACGACTTCCCATCTCGTGGCTACTAGTTGGTTTCACAGTTCAAGCGGGGAATCTACAAATAATGAAGAACAACACCCCCCCACCGCAGGCAATTGTAAGGCAGCCATGGCACTTCACGGTTCATCTCCGTAGCCTTTGCAGGGGTATGAGAAGCAGCAGTGCCCAGGCAGCTCTTGCTGGAGCTGCTGGGAAAGTGACCTCTTACACAGAGGTGGTATCCTCCTCATTCACTGGCTGAGGAGTTGAAGGCATTGGGAAACCAAGGAAACAAAGTGCATGCATGAACGGTCGAAACGTTTATCTCTATGCATCCGAGTTACAGGGGGCCCTTCTTCCAAAAGGGGTCTTAATATTCCAAGCTTGTAACGGTGCATTCACTGATTGATAGAAATGCATGGACTGCTTTTCTGTCTCTTTCCAGTGTAAGAACTGCTTTATTTACTAGAAAGCTAATAATGATTGCAGGATTGGAGGAAATCGAAGATGAGGCTGCTGTTAAATTTAAATGCGGCCCTTAGCATTAGTAAGTCTGAGAAGGCATGCACAATTGAAAACAGTTCATTTAAGAAGAAGCACGTGTTCTTGTTTTTCTTCCTGAAATAAGTTGAACATAGGATGGTTTGTGGGTGCAACATCATGACTATTTCCTCCACAGATAGAAACCAGAGCACTTTGTGTGTCTATTTTTCTCACAACCATCGCAATTTTTTTAATATTTGTGATGGAGGTTTTTTTTCTTTGCTGTGAAGTGTATGCATATTGCTTGATGGGTATTGTGCAAAAGCCATTATTTAATGTTCAATATTTCTATGTAAATATTAGAATTATAGCTGTTAAGGAAATGCTGCCTGCTCATTGTTATTTTTCCTTGCTCCTTTCCTTTGGTGGCAAGCAGCAGCATGCCTTTGTTGTTTGCCTGGAGGTCGCTATGAGCTGAGGAGAGAGAATTTTCGCTCCCCCCATCCCTACCTTTGGTGTAAACAAAATAGGCCCATTCTGTGCAGCATCCCCAGGCAGCTCTGACATTAACTACTCCTGTGGTTTGGGAAGAGGAGTGCAGTCTTTCAGGATTATTTCTCAGCTATTATCAGTCCAAAAACTGATGTTAAACTTTCATGCACTTTATTCAAATATGTTCATTTTATTCATTTGTATGGTAGGTCTCCCCAGTTCTCCCGTCATAATCTGCTTTGCCAGACCCTAGGAACAGCTACGTAAGCAGGGAAATATTTCAGATTATAGCAATCATGGATTCATGAGTGGCAGATACATTTCCATCTTTCAAAGACTGAATTCTCATAGCCATGATGGGCACCTTCTGGGTCCAGTGCTGGCACGATGTGGTGGAGAGTTCTGATTTTTGGGGGGAAGACTGCAGTCATTAGGGCTTATGCTTCTACATAGTTAAATAGTTGTGAGTCTTGAATTAAAAACAAAAGCAGCCTATAATTTTAAATGGTAATTTCCAGGCCAGCCTGTGATATTTAAGTTCAGCTAGTATTTTCATGAACTGTTATGGTCTTCACCTGCAGCTGTGTAATACACATGAAATTTAACAGCCGTCTTTGCATGGGTATATATTAAAGAAGGTATTCCTAGTCTGCTACTGGTCACTGTGAGCTCATGTTTAAAGCACACCCACACCCAGCTCCAGAACTGGGCTGTTTCAATAGCGCAATGTTAGGTGCAGGTCAGGAACAGGTAGAAGTCTGGAGTACCTGCTGAGCAAGGGCCGCGTTGCTGCTGCAGCGTGTGTGCTGCGATGCCCAGGTGGCTGTGCTGCAGAGCCGGCTGAAGCCCAGGCCCTCCTCAGCTCTTTCCCTGTGGCCTGCAGCCTTGGGCTGTCCTAGCAGGAGTCTCCCAGTGGCTGACTTGGTGTGTGTTTGCCACGCGGTGCTGCTTCAAGGGGAAACGGGCTGAATGTTGACTGCAGGATACAGGGCTTCTGGTCTGTTCCGACTCGGCATGGCTGTATGCCCGAGCGTGGGGAAGAGAGCCAACTTTGCACAGGTGTACAATTTAGACTTGTCCTGCCTGACAGCTAAAGATTAGTGAAATCCAGTTCCTGTATGACCTCTCTTCTGATTTGCTGTGAATCCAAAATTGTCAGCACAGAAGCAGATTGCTGCCTTCTAACAGTCTGCATTAATTTTATTCTTGGTTCTTGGGATTCCTGACCGGCTGCTGCCACAGAGTCACTGCAGCGATTGTGCAAGTTTTGCGTGCAGAAGCAATGAGGGCAGTAAGGTGTGTGGAGAAATGCCACTAATGAAAGGAATGGGGTCTCAGCAGCTGGATAACTATATGACAGGGCATTTGAGATGGCTTGCCAGCCACCAATTTCTGTTCCAATTTAAGCCCCAAAAAGGGCCCCTTTAAACCAATGAATATACCTTATTAATTAAACGTTCATGGCTAATGTAGACTGTGTAATCTTTTTGATCCTTTAATCAAAGCTTGAACATTGACTGAACTATAATTTGTAATATAAACCTGATCCATTTTACAATGCAATGGGCCTGGCTTTACAATATATTCTGTTGGTAGACAACAACCACACTGGCCTTTCACAGTAAATGAAACATCGCTTAAGAGAGGTACCCAGTTACTCTGCAGAAGCCAGATGTACTGTACTGTAGGCTGTGTTTTATTAGCCAGAGAAATTATTACTGATCCCAAAATCTGAACTCTGCTGCATATTTTTTAATCCTAGAATGCACGAACAGTGGATGTTAGATTACCAGATATAAAGCATAGCCAAGTGTGTTACATTTCCAAAGGCATGACAATTTAAGAAGTGACTTCTTGATGGAAATATGATGTATAAGCATAAAATGTTTCCTGCTGTCAGAAAGATAGCTGGACAGTATTTATATGAGCAGATGAGGTGGGTACTGTGTAGGCTCAACGTGAAAAGAGTAAGACTACAAAAGGAACGGTTGCTTTTGGACTATCAGCTCTGGAGAAGCGGCTTTATGGTTCAGAAATATTACAGCTGCTCAGCGTTGTCAATATTATTTAAGCAATACCTCTCTGCTTAATCTGGACAACCAGACTAGATTTCATAAATATGTATTTAGGAGGTGTGCCTTTCTACAAGCACAGCCTTATGCTCCGTGAGGGAGGGCTAGAGGAGCATAGTGTAATTAATCACCAACGCTTGTGTTGATCAGTATGAATATTCTTTAGAAAGAGTGAGAATTCTATGTTTAGGTTGAAAGTTTGCAGCTTTAAATGCTATGCCCTTAGAGTATAGCTAAGCACAGTTTGTAAGTTTTCACATGCTTTGGGGGTGGGGGGTGTATTCTTTGCTTATGAAATAGAGAGTACCAGCCTCTCTTGAAACAAATGTTAATTAGAATGATTTATTTTTCTCCTGGAGTGTGAACTTGCTCTTACTACATTTGATTATTTGAAGGATCCAAGTGCCATATAAAGAATGGATAATTAACAAGAGATGTCATTCATACAGGAAGAACAGTCTAACTTGGTTGACATTTTAATTACCAAGGTCCTTATTGAAGAATTCCTATCATCCATCAACTAAAGATTTGGTTTCCACTGACAGCAACTGTTTTTTGTTTCCCTCATCATCTTTGATGTTGCAGCAAGTACTGCAAATTTGTAGGACACAGTGCGTTGTCCGGTACATGTTTGAGAAACTGCTTAGCATCAGAGGGTAAACAGGCTAATGGACCCATGCATGTAACATTGCATGGGTAGTCAGATCAACAGTTTGAATCTTTCTAGCTGACTAGAAATAAAGCTTTACATCTATAGAGAAACTGTGAGTAGAGGCATCTTCTTACCCTCTTCCACAGATACCCTCTGAACTGTTATCTGCTCAGCTTTACCTTTAGATTATTCTAGTAATTTCAGAAAAATGCAATTTAAGTTCTGTTTTTCCAGGCTTTCTCATTCTGAAGTATGCTCAGATACAGAGATTGCATATTTTAATTTCCATGTGTGTTATTTCCATGTTACCTAGAATGGAATTATGTGAAAGACTGTCCTGCAGTTTTAGCATTCAGTAATGAAGACAAACTATAGGAGTTTCGAGACGAATTGATTTACCTCTGGTACCTAACATGATACTGAGTTGGCTCAGGTCATGTTCACATTTATAATTTTTGGCTACTTCTAATCCCGTTCTTGTCATTTCCACTGCATGGTGGTAATCCTATTGAAAGCACTGGAATGTTTTTGGTAAGGTCTATCCAAACACTGGAAACACAGCTCTTGAGGCTCCTCTGCACCATTGTCTCCAGAATGTTGCCTTCTTTATTGTTGCCTACCTGGAGTAGGATGCCTTTAGCACAGAATTAATGACGACGTTAAGGAGGGAGATGCTTTTGTATGAGGTGATGTGAGGATTGCCAAATGCTTATTTAGACTACGCTGATGCACAGCGGGTTGTGCAAATAGGAGCCTGCCAGGGGCTTACTGGTGTTGTTTGTGCCTGGAAGCCAGTGCTGCCGTTGCCTGGCTCTGCCCCCAGCTTCAGCTCTCATCCCTGCTGGCACCAGTGCTTGTGGCTGAGGGGAGGTGCCCTGGTGCTGCAAAACTTACCCTCTCCCTGCTCTGCCAGGGAAGCCAGAGCAGCCGAAAAATAACCCGGTCTTGTTTTACTATATGGCAGCTTGCTATGAATTAAGCATGCACAACAGATATGCAGAGAGATAGGTGGCCAAGGCGTGAGGACTACTTTTATTTGGTAGGACTGTCAGCTTAAATACATTAAAGCGTAGCTCAGGTGGGTTGCTAACTGTGAGTTGTGGCTCCACAGGAGTTAAGGTTATGAAGGTAGGAGATAGGGGTAAAGAAGCAGTCTTCTTTTAAGCCGGAAGGTATAATGATACTGAGAGGACCTCTAAGTTACCCTGCAAACGTTCATATTCCTGGCTTGTTGGTGATGTTTTAAACTGTTTAGAAATGCTTGCTTGAAAGGTGTGGTAATGAGATCCAGCTGAAAAGTCCACAGTTCAGATGTAGACTTTTCTTTGACCAAAAAGGTAATTGACTTAAACCGTGATTATTACCATTTGAGTATGTTTATTCAGTATTGAAACACTGACATCTAAGGACTGTGTTTCTGGTTATGGTATTGCAGTAAATTAAAAAGCACAGTAAAAATACCTGTGGGAGATATGAAGTATAACAGCAAGAAATACTGTGTAAACAAATATTTCAGGTTCTCAGAGCTCTGTCACATTCTGCTTATTCTAGGCACTGAAAACCAGAGGCTTCAGTATTGCTGAACTGTTTGAAGGAGGAGATGCAGAAGGAAAACGCTCAAGAATTCACAAAATACTTTCTTGTGGGAAGAGAGACTTCCTGATAAGATCTAAAGCAAAGCCCTGCCCAAATGTGGAAGAGTTCATGAGCATAGTGATTTTTCACAAGAGCAGGAGTCTTAACAGCAGCCATATTTCCATGAGGACAGTTATAATCATCCTTCCCGAATTCAGCACAGTACTCCACAGCCCTTGTCTTAAACAGCTGCACCATGTTTTTGTGAGCTATCCAACACCTGCCACCCTGCTCAGCTCGCAGCAGCACAATAGCACTGCTCAGTACAGTACAGAGAAACCTTGCCACGACCAGTGCTGCTCTCCTGGCGCAGCTGAGGCTGTGCTCAGGGATTTGTCTCCCATGGCTGTGTCAGGGAGGAGCCCACCTCCTCGTGGCCCTCTTGCAGAATGAGGCCTGCAAGAGTATGTAGATCAAGCTGGAAATGAAATGCATACCTTCACTTTTTACAGTCAGGGTAATTACTTGAACCAGTCACCAAGTGCTGAAATAGTAAGGGTTTTCTAACATATTTACTAAAAGATACCAGTCTTTTCATCGGCAAGTACTAGAACCACCTGGTGAAATTTGTCATGCTACAGAGAAGTCAGATAATATGGTCAAAATCTGAAACTTAGAACTGGGATGTTGCTTTGGAATGGATCTAGCAACACTTTGCCTAATTTTAGGCAAGAACTTGCTCCCTTTTTTTGCTTATTTTACCCTAATATTACTGATCTTTGGCAGGCTAATTTAGGAAGACTACTACAAAATGTCTCTCTGCTCACTTGTCACAAGTGAACCAAAAGCTCCCTACTGTGGAGACAAATCTCACAAGTTTAAGCTGCAGAATAACTTGCCAGAAGCAATGACTATGAGCCCTAAATAGCGCACTTGGAACACAGTACAAAGGCAGTCATTTCACACAGCTTCCACCCACTCTCTCCCCCAGTAGCAGGGAAGGAGGAGAGGCACAAATGGTAAAAAATAAAGTTTAAATAAGTAAAATTTATGCGAGTCGCGGTCACTGACTTTTAAATTGGTTCATACCTATATCTTACTTTATTAGGGTCACAGAATCATAGAACATCCTGAGCTGGAAGGGACCCATAAGGATCATCAAGTCCAACTCCTGGCTCCACACAAGATCACCCAAAAATCAGACCCTGTGTCTGAGAGCATTGTCCAAATGCTACTTGAACTCCGTCAGGCTCGGTGCCATGACCACTGCCCTGGGGAGCCTGTTCCAGTGCCCGACCACCCTCTTGGTGAATGACAGATTGATAGATTATATCAGAAAGCATTCATCAATGTTACCTAGAGTGTAGGAAAGAAGGAAATTCTTGGAGGGAGGGGACAGAGGTCAACAAGAAGGGGAGGGGCAGCTTTAGTTTGAATTTGCACCTGGAGTGTGGAAGAAATGTGGGGTGCTACAATGACCTTCCTTTTCTGAGCCAGTTTCTTGCCCTTCCTGCTGCTGCTGAGTGCTAGAAGGATGGTCCTTGGCGGATTTGTCCTTACTCTCTGGGTGCTGCAAGGCACAAGGACTCCTCCTCTCCTCTTTCTCGTGCAGAGGGATGCACAGGGGATACAGAGGAGGTGAGGCTGGAGGCAGGCCCTGGGGAAGAAGGAGGTAACAGAGGGACCGTAGCTAGGCTGCTCACCATGCCCGGCACCCCCACCATCCCACTCTCCTAGCCTCGCGGTGCTGGCATGCAGCATCTCCCTTTCAGCCATTTCCTTGCCATGGAAGCACACCAAAGGAGGGCTGTGAGGCTGGAATACAGCCAGGGCCTAGAGTGAAGCTGGGGCATACAATTGCTCCCAGGTCTACTGCAGCCCTGCGCAACAGATCCCTGGAGGCTCTTAAACCCGTTGTAAAATATCAGTCCTTGGCCCTGAATCCTACAGTCCCCTTTCCTGTGTCTTCATCTCCTTCACAGCACTGTTGAGTCTGAGCTCTCTCATCCCCTGGTATGTAGTCACGTGCTGGTGGCAAAGCTGAGAGCTTGGGCAGCTCTTCTCGGAGAAGGAGCGTTTTACAGCACAGTAACGTTACCCCAGATGTACTCTATTCTTCCAAACCTGTGTGCGTTGGCGTGACTGGGTAAGTGCAGGCACCTTCCTTTGATGCTCTCTGACCCTACTGTAGCACCAGGATGTTATATCAGCATGAGAAGTGATCTTTCGGCCTCCCTGCTGGCAATGTAAGGCAACAACCGTACAGCACTTTGTCAGATCCATGTTTTTCACACAGGTTTCAGCTGAACACAGAACACTGCCAGTGCATGGAACAAACCCTCCTGAGAGAGTGCACTCTGCTATTTGCTTCAAAGGGCAAAAAGGCTGTCTTGGTTGTGGGTGTAAGCGCGTGCTATTCTATGCACAAAAGTAGTGGCATTGTGTAAGTTTGGGCGCCTAATTTAGGAACATAGCTGTGCGAGGTTCCCTGTAGGGTCTGTGGAGAGAAAAATTCTTCCTCGGAGAGAGATTCAGGGCAGCAGCTGAACTGCCCTTCCATTCTGTATAATAAAAATGACACGCTAAAGGCTCTAAGCAAATAATTGTTATAAAAGGTCTTCACAGCATTAAGTGGCTGGTAAATACCTTCATTTGTTCTCTTATACACAAAGCTGCAAGGTCTGTGTTCCTTTACAGCTTCTTCAATCTATTTTGAATCTTTTAATGGGCTGTGGTTTACGGAATGGAAAAGTAAAACTTTTGATTTATGCGTTGCTGCTTTGCCACAGTAGAATACTCATGAATGTGAGATGACAACAAATATTTAGTCTTACAAGTAACTGAGATGGTTGTATCTGAGAGCAAAGGGAATGGATAAATTCATCATTCTAATAGTTTCTGTGTGCTGGAAGAGACTGTGTGGTTCTCTAGCAGAGAAGTAAATAGAGAAGCACTCCCAGTCCCTCAAGCTGCAAAGATCAGATAAAGACTAAGTTGCTGCAAAACAAGTTTACATGAGCATTGCCAGCATGATGGACCCAATAATAGTTAGTAAAATAACAACTGCAGTAAGAACAGACAAACCAGTGTGCATGAAAAATCTTGGCAATACACACATCCTTTCCCTAAAGTTAGTGTGAGGCCAATTTTTCAACTTTTTTTTTTTTTTAAATTTAGCAAATGTTCTGGTTTGAAAATTTGTGTAGCTTTTTTCTGTATTAGCTTTGGACTTGTCAAAAAATGGCAAAAGGCACTACAGTCTTGATGATCAACTTTAGAAAAAAGCAAAGCCAGGCTTTCATTTTTTTTAAGCTCAGAAGAGACTACTAAAATCTTCTACTGTAATCTCTTCTACAGGCTGTAGAACCTTATCAGTTAATTCTGCATAATACCTTTACCTCCTCCTTGAATTACAACATCTTTCCTAGAAAGTCACGTAGGCTGTAGGATTAAAATCTGTCTTTAGTTGGTGCATGATTTTGTTTCAGAAATACAGACAGCTATAGATAAAATGATTAATTTTATGTGCTTGCAGACACATAAAGACACAGCCAAAAAGCTCCAGATAAACATTTTCCCTGCCTGAATCTTGCAGTTCAGTTCTGCAGTTTATTTTTTGTAAATTGTGCTCTGAAAATAAGGCAGGACCAGCGAATAACACTAGTGACTGCTTGCTAGCTTTCTCAGTCATCAAAAATCTGTTCAGGGTCACTGTGAGACCATTGAATACATTTAGAAAGATATTAGAAGGAATAAAAAAGCTGTTATAAGCGACTTCACGTTCTTAAGTTAACTTTTCAGAAGTAAAGTAATCAGATTTTTCTATAAGAATTTAGATTTGCAGTAGCTTTCCACTGTGCAATTATTCATCAGTAGATGGAGACGCACAGATATGGTATAAAATCCAGACAAATCTAGAGTTCAGTCTTGGAGAGTGCATTTCATTAATTGTGCTGTCTTTAGCAAATGTTGAAGGCTAGGCATCTTGAAAAACAGGCTTGAACACTACAGTACTATATGATTAAACTGGGAAATGGCATATCAGACACCGAGACATCACTTTGGCCAAAGTTACTCAGGAAAAAATAATCCTGTAAAAATCACTAGTTTGTTTCCATGTGTGCTGCCAGAACAGAATAAAGTTGTAATATTCTGTATGTAGCTTTATTAGCTTAAAATTATATTGCTATCTCTAGTAGAGCATGTCTTCTGTTTTGGAAAACCTGGATTTTACAGGCTTCCTTCCAGTCAAATAAGATGTTTCTCATTTTAGTGGTTTTTCATTCAGACAATGAGATGCCTGGGGACCTTGGCATCCCTCTTCAAATAAGATTTTGACATTGATCAAATGTAACTTTCTGTGGTATTCAAGCAGATTAGGAAAATGCCTTTTAAGGCTAACTAGAGGGGATCTAATCTCAAAGCTGGATGTACAGCCAGCCACCTTGTCAATTTTAGAGAAACATGGTTGTTAATTCAGTGTGTGAAAAGTTACTACTCCTAATAAAATGATTCCTACTATGACTTTGAAACCATGGAACCAATCACCAAAAGTACTTTACTAACTAAAAGCAATTCTTACTATAAGCAAAGTACAATAATGGATTTTCCAGCAGTCAGTAACATGTATGTATATGGTTGACCATTAGGAAATAAAGATGGAACAAGCTAAAAATTAGTAGGCTTTGCTGGTAAAAATTTAAACTGGAATAACGAATCAGTATTGATAGTGAGTGGGAGAACAAAGTGGGCAATCTGAAACAGTAACTGGTATAAAATACTAAAAACACATAAGCAAAAATTTCATTCAGGTATATGAAATGTCAGAGTGTCAGCCCTAGAAGGTACATTTTGAAAGTGGATCTCAAGAACTCTTATTAACTAGATAGAAGTACTAAGATATTGTGGGGCTACTAAAAAGTCCAAAAAGGAAAGAAACAGGACAGTTAAATTTCTTTATCGCAACAGTCATTTAAATAGGCTTGGTCTTCATGTTCTTTTAGGCTGCTAAATGCATAGCCACCTGCCATCCACTTCTGAAATGAGGCCTTTGTGTTCTTGATAAACTAGTCATTTAAATACTGAAAAAATATTACTGAAGGAAGTAGGGCTGCTTTGTATCCAAAGGTTTCTTTTAACTGGATTAAATTTTATTTCATTAAGGTGAAAAAAGAGTACATGTACAATAGATGAAAATAGATGAAAATCTTGTCTTTGTCAGTTTTCATCCTTTCTTGGGCTAGGAACAAGAGGCCACAAAGTTATCATTCAAGTGATTTTGGGAATCACTTGTTTTTCCTTACAAAGAAAGGATCTTTGTATCTCCCGCAGCCTGCTCTCAGGTGCTGCTGTGCGCCGGGTGGCTGCAGAGCTCCCCGAGCCCTGCGCTGCGGAGCGGCTGGCACAGCCACCGCTGAGTGGGGTGGTGTAGAACTAAGGTCGCTTTTTTACATGGCTTCAAGTTTATCACAAATTCAGGTGTTTGTGTAGGCATCACTGTTACACAGGATGTAGCCACCTGGGTTCCAGCATCTCAATAAGGATCACCCTAAGTCCAAATAGCGTATTTATTGTGATTCTTTTAAATGCACCTTTCCGTTGTTATAGGGTTAATGTGAAATAATGTATTTTCTTTTAACCAAAGTTAACAAATTGCATGTTAACGTGAGAAAAAAGAATTCTACTGAGACAGAACCAGTGCTGGACAAGGACACCATTAAGTATAGATGGTTTCCAACTCCAGAGTTTTCAACATGTCTAAGAAACCTGGCATCTTCCCTACAGTGGATTCTAGTTTCTGATGATTACCCAAGGACAGCAGTTACTGAATTACTTTCTGCTTGAAAGTTTCAGTTTGAAAACAGGTACAGGATGAGAAATTAATAGTAGCAGTATCTATATGGTTTAGAAAAATAGGATCAAGTTACACTCGCTCATATCACTGGGTGTCCTTAGCTTAACACTGTTTCAAGATAGTGTTGAAATTTATGGACTAAAAATATCCACTATAACTGACAACTAAACAGAATCAGACCTATAAGGCTCTTCTGTGTAACACAGAAAGGGAAAGAAAAGCCAACAGACCCAGACCAAGAAGGAAACTTGCCATCAGTTAGCATAGCAGACTTCTAGATTTCATCTCCTGATTTGTATGTTTACTGCTACCTTAAATACATGCATGAGTATCTGGAGAATATTACCAGTCAGGAGGCACACAAAACATACAAACTTTCTGGTTGCCTAAAAGAAATTCTACAGCTCTTTACCTAGTCAGAGCACTCTCTAGGGGAGGGCCAGAGCACAGATCAGAGCTACATTTTGGCCGTAGTTTTTGCACCTGTGACTGGGCTGTGTAAGGTCAAATATCTTAAAATTCATGCTAAAGTAAAGTGGGCTACTCATGGGGGCAGAAAAGAAACAAAAAGGCTTTGTCGAGCAGAAGCCAGTATGTACAGTATACATGTACAGTCTTTGAGACACAAAAGTAGTAACCATCTGTACAATGAAACCCATTCTGCAAGCAAAATGTGTATTCAGATCTCAGCTTCTGAGATCTCCTTGATCACTGATATCGTCTAACCTTCTTCTATGCAATTTTCTTTCTCCTACCGTTTTGGTGTCTCTGTAGCACTGCTGTTCTTCACCGTTTTCACATGTGGTATAGGATCCAGGGTGTCAAATGACAAAGTATCATGCCTTCCTGTTGTCAAATGTCCTTTGCTTCAAGGACTACTTAAGCATCAAGCTCTAGTGTTGCTTCTTTTGATGCAAACACTAAGAACACGAGAGTTTGTTGGGGCAAGGAACTTCCTGGCTTGGCCTATACACATTATATAACTTCATGGCCAATATAAATTTTTTTTTCAAATCTGATCGTTGATCAGATGGAGCTAGTACTTGTGTAACTCATAAAAATATTTTGTTCTTTGCAGTGATTTTCCCTAGGATATCACCTTAGGAGACTACTGCTGTTTCCAAGAGCTTTGATGTTCTGGGCTCACATCTGATCCTCTGAAATGAATTTTCCAGGAGGCAGGAGCTGATACAAAGGTAAAAATTTCTCAGTCCAAGTGCATGGCACACTCACTCCCTTAATTCAAAGCTATTTAAAAAATGTCAAACCCATTCAGAACAATCCCATATGCCGTTTTTCCAACAGAGAGTGTTAATTCTCTCAAACAAACAGAGCATGACAGGTATCAGTCAAGAGCTTATTGGTCATCTCGGAGATGCTTGGATACTACAGTGCTGAGGGGAAACACTATGTAAAATCGAAGGGGTTGCTCAGAACTTGCATGGCAGTGCTCAAATATCTGAACTAACTGTTGCAGGGGACAGCCTTCCAGGATCAGGCCTCGGTGCATTAGATTCTACAACACACAAAGCTAAGGCATTTACTCCTGTGCTTGCTGCTATTAAATACCACCACACGAGGCTATCGATACATTGCTTTCAGTTGGCACAGATGCATAACAACAAGGCACAAATGTGATTTCTTACAATGTTTTCTTATCTGTGGTTTCTTATAATGACTTTCCTGTTAAAAGACATTTTTCCTCTCTGGCAAATCAAAGAGTGAGAGAAGTGATGGATGACACCAAAGGGTTTTACTGTTCATATTCCAGGCCATAGATACGCTCTAGAAACTGTAGGTTAAACAGCAAGTCATAACTTGTAATGCAAACCATAGTGCAAACCCACACAACACAAACCTCTTCTTTGTGTGGTTTTCTTATGCAAAACAGAATAACTGGAAAGTGTGATATTCTTTCTGTACTCTAAGGAAAATCAAAGAATAAACAGCAAATGGGAGTGAGATGCCAGTTCATTGGCCAAGATGAGCAGTTTGCTTCAGATAAAACAATAATAATGGTAGAAGGTGTTGCTATCTTACTACGGGAGCATATATCTCACTGGGGCATCTCAGGAGATGTTTATTGTATCAGAATTATGCCCATGGATGTGTCTGATCTTGCTCCCATGGAATGGAGCTATCATTCCCCACTGGAAATGCACGTGGTGCTGTACAAGCCTAGGGACTGGTACCTTCCGCATGTATGCTCCTGGGCGTTGCACTGACGGCTCCTTTCTCTAACCAGGAAAACAATTCCCTCTCACTCCCTTTCTTTAATTCCAGACTTTCTTTCATCTAATGCATTGTTGTTAGACAAATGAGAGACATGTGGCTGGCCAAGGCTAAACTGCTATCCATAGTGATTTCAAGAAACATCAGATGCTTAGAGAGTTTTCTATGACTGTTCAGGATCAAACTGAAAAAAATACCAGCAGTTTGAATCAGAAAGGAAATCTTCATCTCCTCTTGCCTCCCCAGGGCCTGACTGGCAAGGAGAGACTGCTGTGTTTTTTTTACAGTTGTTTTTTACTGTTCCTGAAAGTCTGAAGGGCATCTTGCTTCCCCCCTCCATAAGCATTGTCATTAATAAACTCTGCCTTTTTAAAACATTTTTTCAAGGGAGTAATGCTTTGCTGATATCCCCTTGGGTCTCTTGGCTCTCCTCTCCTGTGACAGTGCAATGCCTGAAATTCTCATCTGGTACTAAAAGTCTTGTTTGTTATTGGGTGCTTAAGCGTATTTATGCAACAATGTTCTTGTGGAGGGTCCTGTGCTAACCATTCCCCTTACAGCACTGGGCTGCCTTCAGTGGCTCTGTTGCACTGTCCTATATATCTATATACTCCCAACTTACACTCAACGTGTATTTAAATTACCTGTAATGGCATTCTGCAGTCTGAGCACTGTACCTTTGGGATGGTATGCAAAACCAAATTCCTGGCATACTGGGTATCCATGGCCAGTATTGCTTTCCCTATCCCCGTACACTTCTCTGTGAACAGGACCTCTGTGAAAGCACCGTTGCAGGAACTTCTTGCTGCGGTGCCGCACTCCCCAGGAGGCGCAGACCTGGCAGACGCAGCGGTGCGGGCCAGCACACTCCCCAGTGGCTCAGTGCAGGCCTGATTGCTTCACTTCCCCACAGGGTACCTCGCATCACCCCATAGATGTGATTTGCTGCTCCGTCCCTGTAGGTAGCTGTGGCATTGCCTTCTCGTTCTGTGTGTTGCATTTCTTTTCCTGGTCATGCACTGTTTTGTTTCATTTTAGAAAATGGGCAGCAAGCATACAAAGAGGTATTTTTCACTGCTAACGTCACCACAGATGGGAGCGTAGTCTCCCTCAGAAATCTACTTTGGATGTATTCCACTAAATGTAGTGAGAGAGGGCTTTCTCAAGAGTATGTAGTTTCTGTGATTCACATTCTGATCAAAAAGATGGGGCTCATGTATAGTTTTTGAAATGAAGATAGACACATGCTCAGTGACGCCAACCAGTTGCTGGGCCATGGTCTGTGCACATCAATTGATCCTCATATATTTTTTTTTGTTTCATGAAAAAAACTTGTACAGAAATCTTTTGGTTTCTCATTCTACAAAAGTTCCACTTCTGCAGCTTTATCATATCAAAGGCATCCAGAAGATTAAGAGTTGTAGGAGCAGGCCCTTTGTATGCAAACAAAATTCTAATATGTATTCTGCCAAATCTTCAGTAATAATATCTTGAATAATGCATGCTTAAAAGGAAAATTATCACACTAAGAAGAATAAAGAAACAAAATAAAGCAAAATCATTTCACCTTGATAACTAGTTTTAAAAATTTGTGAGACACAAAGTTATTTTCTCTGTGGTGAAGTGAAATCCTGAAGGACGCTGATGGATACAAGCAAACCTCAGCAAAATATTACAGAAACTGCAACTGGCAATAATACTGGGGTGACTGGAAATCTTTATTATCTCTAGATCTAGTCTTCATTATACCAAGATTCAGTAGGGTCAAGAACAAATCAAGAGTAAATCCAATTGGGCTTTTAACTAGTGGCTTCTGTATGCTACCAGGCAAATATGATAATCTAAGAAAACAGAAAACTAGGCTTTTTTTACTTTTCTGAAAAATGCAGGTACTGACTTTTGCAAGGTTTAAGGAAATGACATGGTTATCTCTGCTTGTGCCAAAATCTTTCCTCTAGTACAATTCCAATGATCTGCTTGCTTTTGCCTTGTCTGAATAGGACTGACCTTTTTTCCTTTCTAATAATGAAGAAAAAGAATATATAAAATACTCCACTGTATTAAAACAAATCAAAACACAACTGACTTTGCTCTTTCTAAAATAATTAATAGTGGTGAGTAAAGCCACTGTCTTTTTCCCTTTGAGTGATTCTTCGGGCCTGCAAATGCCGAAATTAAAGGAAGGCAGGGATGAGACTGATGGACTGTTATCATCCGATTCTGACAGACGTCCTGTCCAAGCACCACTAGGGAGAGAAGGAAGGGTATTACCATCCCCCTAAGTTAAATCCATGACATCAACTGGAATATATAAAATGTACAACAATTGGGTTTCACCATCACCTCCTATCTCGTGTCCATTTCCCTTCCTACCCTCCTCTTAGAGGTCTTTTTCTGACCTCTGTGTGTCTGTGTTTTCCCAGGAGGTGTGACTTAGCTGATTAAGGCTGTGGCATGTCTTGTTTCACTGCTGTGAACCCATGACTAAAAGGGCAGCTAAAAGCAGCATTGTAATCATCAGACACTGCCAGGAGTTTGCCAGGTTTTGGAGTGGTTGATAAGACCATGTGTTGGGCCTGTCTTTTTCCAGGCGCAAGTGAGAGTTGAAAGTAAGACAAGCACCAGAATAGCAGCTCTTTTTCTTTGCATTTTCTGTACTTTTCTCCCCTTATCTGTGTGTTTGTTTTGCCTTAAAGAACTAGTACTGATTTCAAGTAACTCTATCTTTTTGCCCCAAAAGGACACTTAGAGCCCTCTTTATCACAAAGCAGAAGGGCTTTCCCTTATGAAAGCTCTCTCTAAAGACTGTAGGTTAAGGCAATAGAAAATGAAAATTGTGTTTACTGTTCTGCTTAATGTGCTTTATCTTTTCCCCCTTTTTTTCTAAGTATTTAAGAAAAGATTCAAATCATTTTAATGGTCTATCCACTGTGAAACCAAGCTGACATTTTGAAACTCTTAATCCAGGTGTTACACACTGCCATGCTCAAGTAAAGGCTTTTGACTCACTTTTTCAACACAAAGTGATCCACTTCCCTCCCTGGTCATTTGACAGAAAAAAGTTGTCTTGACCCTTTGAGGAATGACCCAACCATGAGGACATCTGCCTGACTGGTATCCTACCCTGGATTCCTCATAAAACTTACTATGAATGGCAGCAGTTAACATTTTATCTCTGACTATCAAGAACAATTTTTTTCAACAGCAGCAAATATTACATAATATTAGAAAGGAGAAGTGAAATACGCTTATAACAACTTTCTCCCAGCCCTAACCAGAGACCAAGATGCTTTCCATCTGCAGGAAGCTCCTCTAATAGGTGTTTTCAAAATGGAGCAGACATAAAGCATGACTTTGCTCTCCACACCATTTGGTGCATGGGCATAAACATGCTACATAAATTTGAGAGGTTCTGCATTTAATTTGGCAAAAAATAAAGCTGTGTATCATGCCATATGTACTGAAACAAATAAGCACTGCTCTGTGGATAAAACTAGCTTTCTGTGCCACTTGAAGTAGACCAGATAGTACTTTCCAGCTGCACATGCACTCACAATGGGCAGAGCTCAGAGGGGGTGGTTATGCAAGGACTACAAGGGAAAATAAATGCATAGAAATATCACTGCAAATAGCCTCCTCCTTGAGATTCAGTATATATTTAGTTCCTGTGTTGTTTCTTTCTTTCACCAGTAGTGAAAGATAATGAGCCTCAAGGACTGTGGGAACCTGCAATTGCAGCAGAACTGAGATACCTTGCAAAAACAACATTAAAAGGACAATGGGGTATCACACTTGAGGGGAGAGGATGTGCAGAACTATGTATATGACTATTTAAATGACAAAGCTTTACGTCCAGACTCATTAAATGCCCTGCTTTGTGCTTCTTTTCCTTGGCTAGGACTAATGTGTCATTTGAATGTTTTATCTTGCCTGAGAACAATTATATTTATGAATTCTGAAAGCAGATCCAAAGTGAAGGGGCTGCTGTATGGAGAAGTCTCAGTTGTTTCCCCTGCAGCCAAATGACATTAAAATACAGCTGAAGAGCCCAACAGCCATTGTTCATATAAGCTGGGGGGCTGGGGTAGGGTAAGCAATAGCAATATCACTGCAGAGAATAGCTCTCCTAGAGCTAATATTACCTGATGAGAGCAAAAATTGTTAAACAGTTCACTCCCTTAGGCTACTACTTGGCTTTAACTTGAAATAAACTTAGCTTGAGTAGAAAAGATTTGCTCTGTGGCCTAAATGGGAGCTCATCTTTGTGACCTGTAATAAAAGCATTTTTCTGCAAGAGGAGGAAAGCAGTCTTGGTTCTTTCATTCTGAAAGTCTAATTCAGTGGATAGTGCATTTGGTGCTGCCATAGTTGCACTGATAGTTATATCCGTGCTTAATGCTACTGCATATGTATATATGTCTCAATGTACCTATTCTGTGTTGTAAGACTGGTGAAGAATGTTAGCATTATGCTTTAGGATCACTGGGCAGGGACTGAAATGTATTAGCAAATTATGTGTTCCTGTTAGCAGGACAAGAGATGAATAACAAACAAATTGTTGTCTTCTGCTAAATCAGCACAAACCTGAATGTCCCATTGTTAATTGTTTACGAGCTCATTTTGAGTTTCCTGTAGCAGTCAGCTCAAAATCTACTAATACTGTTCGAAAACATAAAATCCTTATTCTCTGCTGCTTTGTAGTGATATACATCTGCGTAATGTGGGTGTAAAATGTTATCACTCTGTCGTGGGAGAGCTTTACACCCACTTTTTGCTGGTGTCAATGACTACACATGCTAAGAAGCAAGCATGGATAAAACATTTAAAATAAAGTTCAATAAGCAGATTAGGCAAAGTTGTCAGAGAAAGCTGAGCTGCATAGCTGCTGTTAATGCCAGAAATCATGATGTATTGTTAAAAAAGCAAATGTTAATTGGACAATTAAAATCCCCATTTACAATATGCAGAAAAGCCTGGGGGTTGTGCTTTAAAGTAAAGCTGAGCGTTTCAACTGAAACAATGCCTGCCTTGAAATGAAATGTGGAAATTTTACAAACCTCTCATTTCTACGTGGTTGACACTGCAGTGCAGTTTCCCTTCCTTGCTTAGGGGTATGCTGGCCTGTTAGAAATGTTGAAGCTGGATGGTGCTCCACTCTTCCCATGGCTTGAGAACAATTGTTCTACTCAGATTGAGCCATCCCGCCCGGAGCTGGCTTTTTCATGCTGTGATTACTAGGAGGTTAGCCCTACTGAATTAGGCTAATAAAATCTCCAAAGCTATTGAAACAGCGTTGGTAACCTTAAAGAGAAGATGGTCTTAAGTAGGGTATGTGTGATTGTCTAGGTTTTAACAGAGCAAAACCATTTTGCTCACAATGACTCACTGACAACGTTTTTCAATGGTTACTTCATGATATAGCTTTTATGTGACTTTTTGGCTGTATCATAAAGCATACAGTGCTTTGTCATATAAACAGTTAACAGGCTGCACAACATTTAATCGCTGGAAAAAGAGCTGTGCACTAAAAGGAGTGAAAAGAAAGATACTGCAATATTATCATAGATTTTAAAGATCAAATGAAAAAAAATAAAGATGGGAGTTAATGGATATTCACTTACTATTTTAGTGACTATGAAATTAGTCTCTGCTGTTAGATGAACCTGGAAAGCAGGAGCACCTTAGATAAGAATCTTGGATGATGCGAGGAGAAAACAGTCCAGCTCTTTTCTTCACTGATCACTTGTTGATATGTCCCTGAATGTGAGAAGAATGGATCACAATGTTCCAATTGTTTTTTAAAGTCCCATATTCTGGAAAATGTAAAGGAACTTTGACTCTGGCATCAGTCTGAGCCAGGTGAATCAGAGCAGTATCCATGAACTGGGAGGGAGGATTGAACACAGAATCACAGAATGGGCAGGGTTGGAAGGGACCTCTGAAGATCACCTAGTCCAACCCCCCTGCCGAGCAGGATCACCTAGAGCACGTTGCGCAGGATGGCACCCAGGTGGGCTTTGAATATCTCCAGGGAAGGAGATTCCGCAACCTCTCTGGGCAACCTGTTCCAGTGCTCTGTCACCCTCACAGTAAAGAAGTGCCCCCTCATGCTGAGCCGGAACCTCCTGTGTTTCAGTTTGTGCCCATTGCCTCTTGTCCTGTCGCTGGGCACAACTGAGAAGAGACCGGCTCCATCCTCTCGACACCCTCCCCTCAGATGCTTATATACATTAATGAGGTCTCCCCTCAGTCTTCCCTTTTCCAGGCTAAACAGGCCCAGCTCTTTCAGCCTGTCCGCGTACGACAGGTGCTCCAGTCCTCTAATCATCTTAGTAGCTCTCCTCTGAACTCACTCCAGTAACACAAAGACTAAGGTCTGGAGGGAACTAGTACTCCTGAAAACTGTAAGCAGTTCTATAAAATACTAAATAGACACATCTGAGATCTTACTGATGGTACAAAACAATCCAATTAAGAGGTGCAAAATATCTTTGAAACAATGAATTAGTGTGTTCCTGAACTTAACAATTATTGAATTATTGAATTTTAAGTGAGATTAAAAGAGAATTTAGTACATGATTTGTAATAACAGGTATTCCCATTAACAAATATTTTGAAATAGATAGTCAACCACAATCAAATATTTGTTACTAGAAATGAAGGGAGAACTAGATGGTTTCTGTTCACAATAGTTCTTTGCTGGCTACAGAAGGTGACCAGAAACTGATCTTCATGGATTTTAGGTCCAGTTTAGCATGGTAAACTGTACGAGTCTTTAAAATAACAACAGAAAACCCCAAATCCTTCCTTTCTCTCAGAATTCAGAGTATGCTTTATATATTTTGATTTAGACGCATCCAGCTTACTTATTCAGTAAGCAGTCACAAATAGATACTCTTTGCAGTTCCTACAGGCAAGGTGTTTTAATAGTGCTAAGGGATGAGATACTAAGTGCCTGAACAAAATAAGTAATGTAGTTTCCTCACAGAGCTTCAGAAATCTATTTACTTTTTAATTAGAGAAAGAACTGAATCATAGTAAATATAAATCTTGTACTGAAACAAGAATGTTATAAGTATTGTTACTATTTTGCTTTATTCTTAGTGTGTTGCAAGTCTCCAATTAAGGAATTCTCCAACTCATTTATATTAACTATTGTTTTTCAATAAATAAAACTATTTATTTCTCTTTTACAATTTTGTTAATGAATATATTTTTTAAAATTGTATTAGTGAACTGGACAATTGAATGTTGGTTATTTACTATATAGCATTGTCCAGATACTGTATCTACAACAGTTAAGTGCTCGTTGTGGCTGGAATGTAATCTCAGTGGTTTTGGTTCTGTTGCCTCCATGCAGCTTTCACTTCCTAATGGCTTCAGAGACTAATCTTGAGTTAAGAGCCAAACATTTTTTCCTCTGCATTACTGCAGTCATGTTTAGATTCGTGGCTTTTAATGTCAAAAGGAAATTATAGCTCATGCATGCCCTTCCAGGCAGAGTAGCTCATGAAGGTGACATTAGAATGACTTAGAGGAAGTCTGCAATGGATTCTGGAATCAACTCATCATAATTACAAAGAAAAACAAATCTTTTACCCCATGTTATTATCTTATATTTAAGAAATTAATAATTAACTGTGAAATCTGGGAGCCTGTGTTTTTGCTGGTCAGTGAAATAATGGTGCGAAAAAGTATCCTCATGACAGATTTTTCCTGTCAGTATGTAGAGAACATCTATTTTTTTCCCCAGTTATCTGCACTGGCATGTGAGCAAGGTTATTTGTTCTTACATATGGTATTTAATGCTCACCCTTCTGACTTTGTCACCCAGTGAGGAAGCAGAAACAATACCCCGTCACTTACGTGACACCACAGACATCACAAGTATTCTAAGGTAAAAGCCAAGTGTGTATCTCTCAAAATTACAGCCTGAATTTTTCAAACAATTCTGAGCAACAAATACATCAGTAAACCAGTTTGCACATATTTTTTTGACTCAGCTAAATTAATCATTTGATCACAGTGAGCAGTTCGCCTAGTAACAGTTGTAATCCTGTACTTGTGTTGTCATAGTCACAATTCAAATGAGATGTTTGCATTATGACCAGTTATGGATCCAAGTTTTAAGTTGCAATTCCTGTTAGTGTTTTGTGTCTTATAGTGTGTGAATATTCATGTCTTGGAATTTGTTATGATACATTTGAAGAGGTGTACTAGAAATGGCAGATGAAAGGTTAAAATTACAATGTTAATCTAATGATATTGTAGTTTGCAGGTTTAATATTAACAATTGAAAGTCCTTTAAAGTTTCCTCCTTCCCTTCCTTCACTTCCTCCCTTTTCTTGCTTCTTTTTCTAGCAGCTTCTCCAGGCTACTGCTAACGTAATATCTATAACCTTGCATAATATCTATCAGAAAAATACATTTCAACTGCCGACATAAGGGATACTAAATTGGAGAATGGTCAGTCCGACTGAATTTTATGGTGATTACCAATTCCTTTTATCACTAATTTATAATCATTTTAAGTCATTTAAATATTTCCCCATGCAAGTAATGTTCGTTTCGTTTTCTCCGAAGACACAAGAATTATTGGTTACTTCTACAGACTTGCCAACAACTTTCACCTTTGGTAGCGAGTATCTGATTAATACCTCTAATGCAGAGAGTTCATTTCTTCTTAGCAGAAGTTTCATGCTGGTCCCAGTGTTTGTGCTGTTTCCCTTTGTCCTTCTTCTGCCCATATACAAATAGTTGTCTCAGCAGCCATGGAAAAACTGTTCTATGTCTCCTCAGAACAAAATGTGAGTTCGCTGTATCACTGAAACTTTATTTTTTGAAAACAAAAGTGTGAAAAAACTACCATCAGAGATGAGTTGCTTTTGAGACTGACAAATCTCTTAAATATTTGTATGCATCGAAGCTGCTGGATATAATAAGAAGGAGGGATTTCCCCATCTTTGTTCCGGGGAGTTACTTAGGTATTCAGATACAAACTCATTCAGAATAATCAGGAAGGCTGAATATCTAGGTGCTTATTTGAAAACATGTTGAAACACATTGAAAACCTGATTACCTCCAACTCTTTGCAACTACGTTGATTTTTGAGAGACTGCCGTATGATAAACATCAATTATTAGTTAAAAAAAAAAAAATTTACATTCCTATTGCTTCCTCATTGGCTACACAAAGATGGAATTCCAATTTCAAGGACACAAACTGAAGAAAGCACCATCTCCATTTGTTAATAAAAACATGAGAATTGGGTATATCCTTGTATATAGTACTGTTGTATAGTTACATAAAGACATTACTTGTTAGAAGATGTAGGCAACCAGGGAAATGTGTTTTGAGGATGGTATTTTGTGTGTACTTTTAATGTACGCCAACAATATTTTGAGACACAATATATTAATGCCTCCAAAAAAAACCAAAGGACAAAATATCCCTTAAAAATATTTCTTCTGAGTTTATGCCTCCCAACAGTTTCCAGTGAATTTATCGGAAAGTACATTAGAAGATTAAAAAAGCAATAAAAACTCCAAGGAGACAAGAACATGAAAAATCAAACAAACTGTTATTCCCCAAGATCTAAGACAGAAGATCCACAGCTCCTCCTTCATGTTAATAATCCCGCACACAATAATGGAAAGAGAAATTAAAAGCTTTGAGCTTTGCCAAGAAGGATGCTCCAGACAACGATAATTTCTTGGTTTAGGGGGAGCAGTGTAAATTTTCAGGCTTGGCCACTGCTGCTTTCCAGACTACACTTACGAATGAGCTCACCAGCTCATGACAGAAGGAAAAGTAACAGAAAAGGTCTCAGAAAATGACTATTCATGTCCAAATGCAAAATGCAACTTTTTGGAAGACTTTTCCTGCAATTAAGCAACATCTTAATTTTGGGCTTGCCTTTGTATGTGCTTAAAACTTAAAAAGTTCTCATAAAAGAGGAAAAGCTTCACTGTCATTGTATTTCTACATGAATGCTTGTTTGTGTAAGTGATTTATCTAGAGTACAGGACATACACTTAATGACAGATGTGCAATTAACATTTATATAGTATTTTACGTGTTCAATATGAGCACTACTAATGAAAAATGCAGTATATTATTATTGAACTCTGGGGAGATCATGATAGGCATATAACTACGTGGTCTTAGTTATAATTATGCCTCTTTAACCTCTGCTCATCTGTAATGAAATCTCCTTTTAAATTTAATGGGGAATGAAGTTTACTCATTTTATTCATGTTTCCTTGTCACAGTGGAGACCTAAGCTGGCACAGATTTTACACTGCTTCTATTTCACTGACCACAGTGGTGTTCATTTATGGCATGACAGAAGATGCAATCCTTTTAGTTTTACGCCATTTTGAATAACATGCTTTCAGACAAGATAGATATCTGGCTGATGGTGACTTAAACGTCTGACATGCTGTAACAAAGAACAGTATGAGGAAGAAAGGACAGTACCATTTCATTCCCATTGGTATTGTCTTATTCTGTGCTTCTAGGAAGACAAAGTTAGCGTGGTTGTATATTCTGATAGAGATGGAAAACTATGAAACACCTGGGAGTTCCCCTTATGTTACTAAATACTCAATGTTTGCAATACTTTTTGTTATTATGGACAGCAGACATTGTTTGTTTTACATAGATTATTATTTTGAGTGGGTGCATATAAACATATCTATGCATCTTCTAACATCGTATTAAGTTTCCTAATTTAGGGGATTAAAATTTATGAAATTAAAGTGCTAAAATTCTTATAATAGTGTCAATTTATGTTCATTTGAGAATCCTGCTGCGGTATCTCAGAGGCACTGTTGCACTGGTGCTGCTATACCGACTCTGCATCACTCCAAGAAACCTGTTTTCGGTGAAGACTGGTAAGGGCATATCATGGATTCCCACAGTGCTGCTTCCTTAATAAACCAAGGTTGCAGGAGCAAGAAACCCTTGTTGTCTAAAAGCAAAATGCACAAAGTAAATAATGTGTCATAGTGACAATGACAAATGTGCACTGAGATGGGCACACTTTGAATGGGATTGTGAGAGAAACATGGCAAGAACAAGGCAACAAAGGGAACACTACATGGGGAGCAGCAGGCCACACATAATATATGGGAACTTATGGACTGAAAATCGAAAAGACTGCTTCTACGTTGGAGGAAACAGGAGCAGATACACCACATGCGTTTTATAAGACAACTAGTTAGCTAACGAAACATAAATTAGAGCTGCAAGGAAATGACAAATTTCCTACTAAATCTTTTTCTTTTTCCATTTGGTTAATTTTCAGAGGCTTTGTTAAAAACTTTAAGTTCCCAAATCAGTATGGAATTATTTCAGTAGGAGTAGAAAATGTCTTTCTGCATCTTTCTGTGGAAAGCTCAGTTGTCAGTTGGTGCTAAAAAAAGATCTTCAGATTTGTGGAAAACAGTGGGTATAATCAGATGTAATTTAGATTTAAACTGAGCAAATAAGAGTCAGGGTCACAAAGTTAACTGCTATGGGGTTGACTGGCATCTTGAAATTTGGGACTGGCAGTCCTGTAGCACAGTGCCCTATACTTCCACATCGACTCAAAAAATGCATTTCCACTGAATTCCACTTGTAAATATCAGCCATGGAGGATGTTTATTACTGTATTGTTCCCACTAGTTCATGTAAGGAACAAGCCTGCTTAACTGTACATAACTTCTTGTTATGATTCAAACTATGCTATTTTCACTTAAAAAACAATCAGTTCCTTTTAATTATTTAATGCAATTAACCATACATACTGATTAGAACCTCACACCAGCCAAAGTACATTCCTTTTAAAACACAACACCAATCCAATATCCTGAACATTTTAAAAACATTTCTGATCTTTCCACATGGGCAGAGTAAGGCTTCGTATTTTGAGTGGAAAAAGGAGAGGCACATACATTGTAGCTAAGTAGTGTGGGTGAGGTAACAGACTGAAAGTCAAGGCTGCCTCCGCGGTGAAGGAATTTACTTTGTTTTGGCCTTTTTGCACATGCACTGATTTTATATTCTATGCATAGTTTATAACTACGTTTAATAATCATTGTGTACATGTATGCATATAATAGCCTGTGTGTACAGTGTATGCACATATGAACATTAGTTCTTGATGAATAATGTAATAAGAAGCTCTGATTCCAACAACATTTGGTCTTTATCACCCCGTTCAGAAAGTTATTAGAACAATCTTTTATCTTTACTACTTTTAGCTTCATTTCTTATGCAAATTAAATTATGTAGCCAAGTGTGGTATCTCTCTGTTATTGCATAATATCTTTTAACTAACTGAGAAAGTCCAACAAATGTGACAGAGGGCTAATAGTATCATACGCGTTAGTTTCTAGCTATTTCATGGAAAGGGATGCTTGGGTCAAGAAGGTATGGGAGTATTATCTGCTGTCAGAAAAACTGCAGCATACATTTCACTCATTAGACATCAACAAATCTGAACATCTGAGAAATATTACTGCCCTAGCATGGACAAGCTTCAGCTGGAGTTTGCATCTTGCTAAACATCAAGCAGCCTAATTATGAGCTCCAAATCTATAGGAAACTTGTTCTATGGACCTTATGGGTCTTGGCTGCCCTTGCAGTTGCCAATCTGCGAGAACAGTTTATCTGCTGCTGGAAGTAATGACAAAATCTCTTAAGAAGTTATAGTAGTACTTTTTCACAATGCCCTTCAATAGTGTAAACTTCAAGACTATGGGTATGGCTTCTCAAGAATCACTCAGTTACCATCATGTCTTCTGTTACGCTAGCCACATACTCCGTTTAACAAAATTATTGTGATTTCATTATGTTCACTGGTTTTGGTCCTTCAAAAGCCATCTGCAGACACACAACCTTCACACATATTACTGTCAATGATACAGTGTTCATTTTACAATTTTTTAGGATAGTCTGCTGTCCTCACCTCATGACCATTGCATCACATTAGCAGAGCCTCTCCACTGTGTACGCATTCCAGAGTGCTATCGATGTTATTGCCGGCTGCCAAACTTCTCCCTGTTCCAGGCCTGGTTTCCTCACTTCCAGAAATAATGCGTCCTTCTTAAGGGACGGTCTGCACGAATGCCCACCAAAGATGAGCCATTCCACGGCAGCCCTCTGCTTTACCTGGGGCAAGCACAAGCTAGCTATCCTTCAGGTAACGCCATTTTTAAAGCCTCTCGTTCACCCTGGATTAAGCGCATTCGCACGACGTTTAGAGGCCAAGGCACCGTGAAGCCACGGTGCGCAACCGTGTACCCTACATTCCCTCTCTTCTTCCAGAAAACACTCGCGGCTGGCGAAAACCTCCCGCAAAGCTGCTCTCGGTCTCGCTCTCCGGGGGCACCGCTCAGCGCAGCACACCGCGGGTAACGCCGGGGGCCCGGCCCCGGCCCTCAGACCCAGGCCCCGAGCCGCGCGAGGCACGTGCCGCGCG
>VXAL01009328.1:50541-69217 GCA_013399475.1 Chauna torquata
CCCTCCCACCCGCCGCTGTGTTCGCGTACTGCAGATACTAACCAGGCAGCCCTCCCCAGCTTAAAAGCTGCAGTCGCACGCCTTCTGTAAAAATAGAATTTAAAAAAAAAAAAAAAAAATCGCCTCTCCCCTCACAGCCCGCTCCCCAGCAAGGTTTCCACTAACTTGCAAGGCGTTCTCCTCGCTGAGCACGGACTAATACGTGTCTTTGGTGTGAGCATCCTTTCTTTACTCCGGTTTTCTTCAGTCCAGAGCATGTTAAAGCGCTAGAGCACTTCTTCCCTGAGTTTAACTAATACATCGGGACTGCTGCATTTGATGCTTATCTGGGTTATTTGTCTTCCCAGTGCTTTTATTTACCTTCTGGGCCATCTCCCAAGTGCTGTTTATACGCACGATCCTAGCAAGTTTTGTAGATGGGCATATGTGAGTGGTGCTGTATGCATACCCTGTCACAGTTTTTGGAAAAATTGCTGAGACATTTGATAGGTAGAGAGAGAGATGCTGAGACTGTATGGTAAAGCTTGTTTTCCTTTTTATTTAGTACAGTCTGAAAATGTTCATGATCGATGTCTTGCAAGAAAATGCATTAAAAAGGAGGGGAAAGCAAACCATGTAGCGTATGTGAAGCACTTTGTATGCTGTTTGCAGCATTCTGAATCCTGGGTCTCAGTGGTCTTATGTTTTTTCAGTCAGAAACAGGAATATATTAGATATACATCCTATTATAATTATTTTGCTTTGAATTCTTGGAAGATCTGGTTATATAGGGAATACAGCTGTTATGCAACACTGTCGACTTTTTTTCCTCTTAGCGCTGACTTCTATTACAATGTTGTATAACACCTAAAGACAAACCAGAAAATACTTCTTTGAAAGAAAATGTGTCATCTCAGTTTATGAGTTTTATCATTAGTCCTCTTACTGGTGAACATTTTTGGAAAGCTTGTACAATCACAGACAGGCTTACTGAAGGCTTAATGTTAAGCTTAGCTCATGGAAGTGCTGTTATCTGAATGCTTAATAGGGAAAGAGAAGCAGCGAGCATGCTAATACTGCTCTGCACATATAGAGTGGTGTTAAACTACAGCACCTGACAGCAGCAGCACGTTATGTAAAACAACACTCCTGATAATGTCTGTCAGGCTTCATAGAGGTTTGGCAAATGCAGCCTTAGACCATCCTTAAAATTTTTTAGCATGTTGTACTGTGGAAAAATGACCTTGAACATGGTAAACTGAGGAACAGGGGAGGCTTTTCATGTAGTGAAATAAACAAAAGGCCTGAGAAATAACCTTTTCACATGAAGTTGTGAGTCTCTAATCTGTAGATGTATGTAAGTAGGGTGTGGTGGTTTTTTTTTTTTTTTTGACTTTTCCTTCCACTTTGTCTAAGTTATGAACATTGCTTGGAAAAGTCAGTTGCTTTAAGATGTATTCTCAGTGTGTTCTTCCTTCTAGCCTTAGAAAGTTTAGATTATTATTCTCTAAAGCTGTTAGAGATGTGTAACTTTCTGAACGGCATTGACAGAAAGCACTGGAAATCAAATATTACCTGATAATTACTGCAGTTTCTCTGCTTAGTTATTTATTTTTGAATCAGTAATTAGGGACAGGTGGATTCATGAATGGTTCAGTAGTTAAAATAGAACTTTTCAAAGAACACCTTATGCAAGCAAAAAGGCTTTCTGCTTTGAATACCTTAATCATGACATCTGTAGGCCTGCTATATGTAAACAATGTTCTGTGTGTTTTCTTCTTTTGATAGATCTGGGTAAATTTTCTAAAAATGCGAGTTCTCTTTCTGATGTTTTAAAATTACTGTAGTATGCTTAGAGGTTGCCCTGGAATGTAAACACAATGTATTATTTTTAATGTTTAAAGAGAAGAGAAATATAGGATTTTCTTCAATAAAAAGATTCCTTTCTTTGCAGTTAGCTAAGAATTTGGCTAGCACAAACTGAACTTGTGTGTGCTATCTATATGTTGATTGGTAACTTTTTTTTTTTTTTTAAAAAAGCTTTCCTCTACACACATTACTGCTTTGCCTAATGATTCCTCTTCTTCTTTTGGTGCTTTTATCTTATTCTTACCTTTTTTAATAAGGTGGCATCATGCATTTTTTCCTACAAATTTGCTGCTAGGGTGGATGTCTGTTTCTTTTGGGAACAATTTGAGTTTGACATGTCACTTCTGAAAAGTGAATGTAACCTGTTAATGCCCTGGATTTCTGGGAGCATCAGTCCTTACATTTGTCAAAACAACTTCGGACAGACTGGAATTCCACTCTTCTCGGGGATATCTTGTATAGTCCTGTGAATTATGTGCTTCTTCACAGACCATGGTCTCCCTCATTACTTTTCTGAATACTGCAGGTGGAGGTAGCCTTATATTACGTGTATCCTTTTTTTAGACTTGGACGTACGCTCCCCTGACTCCTCCCACTGAGTGCACGCATGCTGTGCAAGGGGAATGAAGAGAAGCAAGTATCCTGCTTTTGCTTTTATTAGTTGGGTGTCTGGGGCATGACTACTTCCCTGTACAGGATTTTTTTTTTTAAATATTAGAAAGGAGAAAGATATGTACAAAATCAACTTTCATTGTTTATTCTTTGTGTTCAAGAACATAAACTGTTTACAGTTAACAGGGAAATGACCTGTTTGAGCAAATTACATATCCTGAAAAAAGAAAGAAAGCAAAGTGAAAATAATTCAGAGTTCCACAAGAGAACAGAAAATGTTTTTGCCTAAATGCATAGGCTCCTGCCATAATACGTACATGCAAGGTCTGATTTTTGTGATGCAGAACCCCCATAAGCCTTTGTGTGGAGGGGCATTGTAAGCTGAGGATAGGGTTAAAACTGTTGCAGTATTTCAACAAAATGCTGCCTAGGAGTATCCCTTATATTGGTTAAAGGTGTCCTGAGTTTTGGGAGCAGTTACGTACCAAGGAGTGATGATAAATGTTGTAATTTAGCTATTAGATCTTGGGATGTTCCTGATGCCAGTACGTATGGTTTTGTGGAGCTGTGGAGTTTCTTGCATTAGGGACAGGTCTTCTTTTAGATGCTTATGGTGGGAGACACCATCAAGACATGCTGAAATAAGTCCGACAGGGCTATGGTCTTTCTCACTGTCCTCTGAGACAGTGAAGGCTAACATGCCCGTCAGAAATCAGAAGTGCAATCAGTGTGAGCAGCACATTTTCCACAGGTCAGTTGGAGTCATTGTCTCCTTTTCATCTCCCCCCGCCCCCCCCCCTTTTTTTTTTTTTAAAGGTTGGAATGCTGATGTTCCTCTGTGTGCTCTCTGCTACTGCTTTACTTTTTCCTCATTTGTTTAATAAGGTGTGCTCGTGTGACTGTATTCTGTGCTGCCTTATCTTCTACGTGGACTTAATTGTTCTGAGTGTGACTGTCAGAGAAGGATGTAAGGCTACTTTCCGACACTAGAAATGTACTTCTAAATGAAGTTAAATGTTATTTAGGTTTGATGTGCAAAAGTCTTTATTAACTCAGTGCTGGGATTTAGTACTTCAGATAATAAAAGAATGGAGTTTATGGCAGAGAATTTTTCTTCACTCTGACATGAAGAATGCGGTTCAAATGTGGTCACATTTGAAGGACAGGAATTCTGTGATTCCAGAGTCACTTCTGTTGCAGATGTTCCTCATTATAAAAGCATTTAAACAAGGAATGTTGCTTCAAATCTGAGTAAAAATCATATGCTTAGATGCCATCATGAAAGAAGATATCATGGAACTACAGGACAAAGAAGGAACCCAGACAAACAAGATCCCAAGATTACTGTAAAATAATAAGTAATGAAACATAAGAAGCATTGTTTCTGTGTGTATCTCTTGGTGAAATAGCATAGAAATTAATTTTCCTTTTTTTCCTCCTCATCAGTGCCTTTTCATACACTGCTTATCTTTAAAGGTTTCTTTCCTCATAATATCTAATATGTTAAATTCTGGTGGCTGCAATCATCAAGCATACAAACACAGCTGCCAATGTGCACTGAGGAAAATGCTCAAACCCAGCCTTGGATATTGGGAACAATTTTAGAAGGAAAGAACATTGAAAAACACTTTGGCTAGCCTTTGCTTATGTTTAAAAAGTATTCCTTGTAACTCAGTATGTGTCTTCTGAAGATTCATCAGGGACCGGCACAAGAGACCACTGTTTAACAGCTCATGTGAGGGATGGCGTGGCTGTGATTGCAGTGTCTGTACCTTCCTCTCTAAGGCACTGCACTGCAGTACAGATACTGAATATGATCTCAAGTTCTATTTTGGAATTGAACTGGACAGACTGTTTGTAGTGAATGTGTTTTAGCTAGGATATTTAGTCCATTTCTTGTTTGGAAATTGTGTGTGAACATTTTACATATAAATGTTTTAGTTCCAAATTTGTTAGACAAACATTTTATACCACCATTAGAATGATATTACTGGATAAAATCAATTGTCTCATCTGTGTACTATCTTGTCCAGTGTTCTGCGTCTGAAGGTTGTCTATATGGGACAGGTGAGAAAGAGGTTGAGGAAGCTCTGTAGCAAGCAGCTGGTCCACCAGAGAGAGAAGTTTGTTGCTAGCCTTGTGAGTCAGTTGACTTGTGTTTTGGTGCATACAGAATTTCTCTTCCTTTCAGTGTCTGAAAATGTTTTGATGAATGGTGCTCCTTAGCATCATGAAGGCCTGAGGAAAATCTATCACAGGAACTTAAGCTGTGGACACATAGCGAGGAGAGGATTCCGGTGTGAACACTGGTTAACTTCTGACCAAAGATTTAGCACAGTCTGTAGAGCTACATCTGCCTTTGACTTCTTTATTTTAATGCTATATTATTACAGGTGTATTTTAAAGGTGGCTTTCCTTTTATATAGCTGTGTGGAAAGTTAACAGGATGATTCTAATTCACACCAGTTGTTCTTATGCAATGACAAGGATGTGTTGAAGTATTTCTCTGAATCAAGATAAAAGATAGGCAAGTGATTGTATGGGGAGATAATAAAAGAGAGCTGTGTCCAGGAAGTATATGAATTAAACTGAAGATACAGAGATCTTTTCCTCCTGATTTTTTTTTTTAACTAACAGGTGCTTTATATTAAAACCAAGTTTTGTTTTTGTTTTCTAAACTGCACCGGAAATGTTGGTTAAATTTACTAAATTGGCTCAAAAAGTAGTCTTTGCTATGTGTGGACAGCAAAAGAGAAGTTAGAAACTATATATGTGCGTAGGCACTGGGCTTTCCTATGCTTCCTAATAAAACCTCAGTGACGTAAATTTGTTCAGTTTTATTTCATGTCGTGGTACTAGTACATAAATAACCTTTGCTGAGCTGGTGCATGGACACATTTTATGAGAGTGAATGAAAGAAATTTAAATTTTTCTTAATGTGATTGTTGTGATCTGAATTGTGATTGATTAAGATTAGTCAGCAATGTACTTCCTATATTGTGTCTAAATATTCTTTTTCTTAATCTGTGCACAAAATGAGTAGTATCTCTTTAATCATTAGCAAATAATTACTTGGGAATGTTATACAGAAGTCTCATAGAATGAAGCCCTGCTTAACTGTTGCAAATATGCACCACACATTTATTGCCTTTATTGCCATGTGCTTATTAGGTATTGATAAGAATAGCTAAAATTAGTCAAACAAACAAAATATTTTTATACCACCACTTTAAAAAAAAAAAAAAAGTTTGCTTACACTGACTTGTAATGAGTCTCACAGTCACCATGGGTTAATGAAGTGCTGTTCAAGGTCTCACAAGTGAAACTCGAATCCCACTGAATGCAGAACTATTGATTTCAATGGAACCAGGTTTTCATCTCCAGACTTCATTTACAGGCAGACTGGCTACAAATGTGCGCATAATAGTTTTTACTGTGTAATTGTAGGTTTGCCTCTGAAAACTACAAAACTCTGGGAAGATTCAGTCTTCTTATTGGAATTGCTCCTAGTTATGATGTTGTTTGGAGATTTTCATTGTCGCTTATCTGATGAATCTTTTAGTGCAGCACTTCAGGGAAATTAAGCTCTATGAATTTCTGGAGACGGTTGTCCCTTTCATGGTCCTAAAGTGGAAATAAAATTACAGGAATTCTGTTTGTATTTTGTGTTGGTGAGGGACTTGCTCTTTTATACCTCATCAACAAGAATTTTGCTATTGATTGCAAGGGGACAGTTCCTCAAAAGGATAAATTCTCAAGACAAATAATCACTAGGGGCAAATGAGAAAACATTCCCTATTAATATCATCCTAAACTTCATCTCTGAACAAAAGTGGTCTCCTCTTCTGCAAAGAAAGCTGTGCATCTCTTAAGTGGGAGTTTACTACTGGCATGTCAGATAAGACTACTAGAAGCTGAGCTCTGGCTTGATTGAGCAATTTGATTTGAATTTTCTGCTGGAGCACTGAGCGTAGGTGAATAGAAGCAGTAGCTAATGAAGTACATAGTTCAGGTACTCTAACTGTCTTTTAATATTTTTTGTCCAAATTCATATAGAATCATAGAAACACAAGGTTGGAAAGGACCTACAAGATCATCTAGTCCAACCGTCATCCTATCACCAGTACTACCCACTAAGCTACTAAATCATGTCTTGTAGCACCTTGTCCAGGCGCTTCTTGAACACCGCGAGGGTCGGTGACTCCACCACCTCCCTGGTCAGGCCGTTCCAGTGCCTGACCACTTTCTGAGAGAAAAAGTTTTTCCTGATATCTGATCTAAATCTCCCCAGGTGCAACTTGTGGCCATTTCCTCGAGTCCTATCATTAGTTATCTGGAAGAAGACGCCGACCCCCTCCTCATCACAGCCTCCCTTCAGGAAGTTGTAGAGTGCAATGAGGTCTCCCCTGAGCCTCCTCTTCTCCAGACTAAACAATCCCAGCTCCCTCAGCCGCTCCCCATAAGACTTGTGTTCCATACCCCTCACCAGTTTCGTTGCCCTTCTCTGGACACGTTCCAGGGCGTCAATGTCTTTCTTGTAGTGAGGGGCCCAAAACTGAACACAGTACTCGAGGTGCAGCCTCACCAAAGCTGAGTACAGGGGGATGATCACCTCCCTGCTCCTGCTGGCCACACTGTTTCTGATACAGGCCAGGATGCCATTGGCCTTCTTGGCCACCTGAGCACACTGCCGGCTCATGTTCAGCCTGGCATCGATCAACACTCCCAGGTCCCTTTCCTCATCACTGTCTTCTAGCCACTCTGCTCCAAGCCTGTGGCGTTGCAATGTGTTACATGCACATGTTACACAGAGCTATTTCATTTGGGTTAACTTTTCCTTTGTTTGTACAGATTTGCATTTATAACATGACTTCTTGAAGTAATATTAATGTTATTCCTAAGTAGGAGGATGAGGATATGGTATTCCTGAAGAACAAGAAGTAAAACAAAAGACAATAACAACAAAAAAACCCAAGCTAGTAAAATGACTAGAAAAGCAAAAGCCAGGGCAGATTTTCAGTCCTAGTGTCTTGCCAGTGCTTTCCTGTCTTTTAAAGCTTTTTATTCTAAATATGCTTTCATAACATGTGGGAAATAAAATAACAACCTAGGAGTAATAATATTTTCTCTTAATGAAAGCTGAAAATGTGAAATGTGTTACTTCATCCTTCTGACAGCTTGAAAACACCCATTTTAAATCTTAGCTGTGGTCAGAAGGAAGTGAGCACTTTAATTATTTACACAGCTTATACCCTGAAAATTCTCCCAATAGCAAAGCGAGAATAGCATACCCTGGCATAATTTTCTGTCTCGTCTGTGTCCTGCTATAGTCGAAAGACCTATACTATGTTTTGCAAGTGTGTGATACTTCAAGTCATGTCTTGCTGTGCTTTCTTTGCTGCTCTGGGAGTGGAAGGCCCCTTGAAGGGGCTGCCTGATGCTTCTCAGTAAATGAGAAAAGGCACAAAGGGACTAGTTTAGGTAACAGTTGAAGCCTTTTGAAGGCAACCATAGCAATGCAGAGCTACTGCAATATTCTGTGCCCTTCAGGGGCACAGCAGTGATATTTCTTTGTTGTCATTGCAATAAATAGAGCAACGTAAGGGCAGCCACTGCCTGCAACATCATCACAGAAAAGGTCATCCCAGTTTTCTAACAAAGACTAGCAGGAGCTCCCACTTGTTTTTCTGGCAGCGTAGGTTTATGCAGTGCTCACTTTTTAATAAGCCTGAACTTTGTTTACTAGTTGTGTATTCACTTATGAACGAAGTCTTGCTCTTCTTTGTCTTTTTTTATTTTTGGCATAATAATAGTAATGTTATTTGTCAGATTAAGTGTTTAAACTCTCTTAAAATATGTTGCTACTTCTAGACCCCAGTGATATGTAACTCAGCTACAGATTTGAACAGATATATGTGTTTGAGGCATGTGTTGTACTTTAGTGGAAGCTTTGCTTAGCTTCTAAGAATCGTTGAGTAAAATAAATAAAAATCTAGTGTCCATCTACTGTTTGGAAAGTGAAAAATATGACAAATAAGGTATCATAGCATGAATTGTATGAACTTATTTGACAGTTGCAATTTCTGTTTAAATGTAACACCATAACGGTCAGTTTTACAGAAATATTGATGTATTTATAGAAGCTTTCATGGTAGCAGCCACACTAGATTTTAAAATAAAAAGATGGGTACAGTCTTTCAATGTTGTGGCACTGAATTGTTGTGTTTAATGTTTATCATGGAATTCCTGACTTATAATTGGTCTGTGTTTGAAGCAAATTGGAAATATAGTAGGTTATCTAGTAATAGAATAGACTTCTCAGGGAGACTTTGGCAAGAGTTGTCAAGGTATCATTCCGTAAGATGCAAGGATCAGTGAATGCAAGACACACAAGGCATTTCAGTGCAGGACAGTTTTTTGTTTCTTTTGTTCATATTCTGAATGCTGTAGGACCACAGAGAAAGAGTAACATGGTCGTTATATTTTGTGAGGCAGCTTCCTACAAGATTTCAGAATAATTCATGCTGTATAACATACTTTTATTACATGATTGTTTTTTTCTAACTTGACCATGGGAAAGAAAATCTGATCAATATTAGCTAGGAGGATTATTACAGGACTATGTGCCGAACACTAGCACATCTTATCTCTCTACCTCTGTGAAAACTTCTCTAGAATCCTGCAGTGAAAAGTGAGTGCACTGAATTTGAAGGGTGTCCGTGCTTAAATTCTTCCTTTGAAGGAATGACGGCAGGAAGCAACGCAAAGTTTGCACTGGTTCCCTGTGAGTTTTCTTGGGGATTCCCAGAAGATGAAGTTGTGTTAGTAGAATTGAGCCAGAAATGGCTGTCTCCTATAGCTCTATTTCTTCCTTCCAAACCATGCAGATCTGGAAAAAAGAACAGCCTGGGCTTTGTGTAAGATGCATTCTTTGGCTTCATAAAAGGAAAAAGGGGAAAGAGGAAGGGGTCTTCCTCTGGTGAATATGCCAGATAATTTCCCTTGGTGTATGAACGTCTTTGTTTCCTGTGATAGCTAAGTACAAGTTCTTATGTAGAAATTTAGGTGGAGAAATGGAAGGAGTTTGAGGAGTTTTCAAAGTAAGCCTAGGTAATGAATGGATGAATCTGCTTAAGACTCAGTAAACTACTGGATAGATTCATTCATTTATTAGTAACTGGTCCTCACTGTACATCATGAATGTAGCCATACTAATAAACATTTGAAAAATCACCTCTGGTGTGTTTTATTTTCTAGTTACAAAGTGGAATCATTCCATTAGTAGTAGCAGAGGCATGCTAAGCACAAGCGAGATGATTAAGCATCTCTATACAGACACATGGCCTTCATCCCTAAGCAGTCTTTGCTAAAGCACTTGGTTCTGGTGGTGATAATGGCCACCTAGATACCTACATAGAAGGATAAGAATCCTCTAGCCTGGCAACAGTCATGAGAATGCTGTGGGGTTCTAATGCTGAGGATTAGACTGGAAATGGACATCAGTCACGGAAATGGATATCAGTCACGTGACTTCCCTTATTTTGACTACATTTCCCACATGTTCATAGAGTAGATTTTGCAACCCTAGTGCATAGAAAGTTATGTGCATTTGTGCAGTTGTATTGGGAGTACCAGGGAGATGGAATGCATGCACCCCCTTTTCCAGGCAACAGAAAAGCAGGAGGGAAAAAAGAAATCACATCCGATGTAGGGAAATACTCCATAAGAATGAAGTAGAGAGAGAGAACCTGTCTTCTGGTGTTACAGTTAATATAATAGCACTTCGTTGCTGAAGAGTTGTATTAAATTTTTTTTTTTAAAGCTTTTGTTAATTTTTTTTTTTCTGCCCCAGTTGAGACTTACGGAAAGCAAAGACTTATCTCATGTTTGACATGTGCTAGTCAATCCAGTAGACAGCTGAAGGAACCTCAGTATTGCATTCATGCAGATGGATAATGACTCATTTGTAAGAGCAATCATGGCAGGTGTAGTTGAAGAGATCTAACTTTCCTAGTGTATTGGGTTTACGTGGTAAAGGTTTGGTAGCAGGAGGGCCACAGGGGTTGCTTCTCTGAGAACATTCCAGAAGCTGCCCATGTCAGATAAGAGCCAGCTCCAGCCAGCTCCAAAAGGGACGCACCGCTGGCCAGACCTGAACCAATGAGCGATGTTGTTTGCGCCTCTGTGAGAGCAGATTTAAGAAGGGGAAAAAACTGCTGTGCAACAGCAGCTGGGAGAGAGAGGAGTGAGGAACAGCCCTGCAGACACCAAGGTCAGTGAAGAAGGAGGGGGAGGAGGTGCTCCAGGTGCCGGAGCAGAAGTTCCCCTGCAGCCCGTGGTGAGGCCCATGGTGGAGCAGGCTGTCCCCCTGCAGCCCATGGTGAGCCCCCGCAGGAGCAGGCTCTGGGCCGGACCTGTAGCCCGTGGTGAGGAGCCCACGCAGGAGCCGTTTGGGAAGGACGGCATCCCGTGGGAGGGGCCCCACGTTGGAGCAGGGGAACAGAGAGCGACCATGAAGGAGCGGTGGAGATGAAGCGATATGGACTGACCGCAACCCCCATTCCCCGTTCTCCTGCGCCGCACAGGGGGAGGAGGTAGAAGAGGGTGGATGGGGAGAAGGTGTTTTTAGTTTGCTTTTAGTTTCTCACTGCTCTAGTTTGCTAGTTATAGTAATAAATTATACTAATCTCCCTATGTTGAGTCTGTTTTTGCCCGTGACGATAGTTAGTGAGTAACCTGCTTGTCCTTATCTCAACCCTTAAGCCCTTGGCCATCATATTGTCCCCCTGTTTCTTTGAGGAGGGGGAGTGAGCGAGCGGTTGTGGTGGAGGTCGCCTGTTTAGCTGGGTAAAACCACCACACCTAGTGAAGGAATGGATAGAGATCAAAATCTGTGCCAATAGCACTGTAAGAATTTTTGAAGCCAAATATGTTGGTTAACATTCCTGTAATGAGATTGTGAAGGAGAAGACTCTATGAAGCAGTACCATCCCAGATCTAAACTTGGTGCTGGAATAGTAAGGACAGCAAGGAAAAGAGTTGTTTTGATTGGTGTGTGGATAAGAAGTCTACCTAATTTATTTAGTCTTCCAAAGATGTGGCACAGTCCTTCAGAAAAACCTGTGAGCAAAAGAGCACTACTGTAGTATTTAGTAATTGCAGAAGGGTGATAGCCGCATATGTAGAACCAGAAAACTTCTTAAATGCTGTAAATATTCCATTACCATTGACTGAATTTCTGTAGGGTAAGCTTGTGATTTAATGGTTTGTATACTAAAATGTTTTTGAGTAGGTCTTAGCATAACAGTGTGACTGCTTGTTCAGGTGTGTCAGTCCTTATTGGCTCTTTAATCATGTTTAATAAGTCTAACGTAGTGAATGCTATGCATTTTAAAAGTTATCACTTTTAATACTAGTATTTTGATGGAAGAAGAATCTTAAAGGATTGCCAAATAAGTCTTCGGTGAAGGACTGATCTCCATTCTGAGATGACTAGAATTCTTGTAGAAGCATCCTGTAAATTTTGTTTTGATACAAGAAGGTTCCTGCAATCCTGTGGAAGAAATGCTCTTGCATTTTGGATCGTTCCAAAATATTATGTGCAATGTTATTCCTCTAAGTCCGCATCAGAGTTGCGTTAGCAGTATCTTGTATGAGAGTACTATATTTATTCTGGAAGCTATATGCTATCTGTTGGTTCGTTTGCAGTTGCTTTTCTTTGAACTTGCAACCTCTCAGTCCAAAATTTTTTGTTTCATCTCTTGTTCTTCCTTTTTGTTGACACAGCTGCTGAGACCACTGTCTTTTGGTATTGGTTTTGATTGCTCTTCCTGATATAGTTTGACACAGTGTCAACCTAAGTCTGTAGCCGAATTTGCTATTGTCTTTAGTTATGAATTTGAGCATTCATTCAAGCTAGTAGAAGGATGTTTTCCTGAATGTGGCTTTTAAATTTGGGATTTCTTTCTTTATTTTTTTTCCTTGCTGTGTTGATCTGACAAAGGGCAAGGACAAGGTTGTTTCTCTTTTACTTTCACAAAACAGGAAACTTATTTTACTAGGAAATACTTACTAAGTAGTCACTTACTTTACTAAGTAGGAGAGAGGTTATGATGAGAAATTCAGTAATCTGTGTTTCTCCATGTCATTTGTATTGATGTCTGATTAGTCTGCATTTTCTTTCTTTTTTTCCTTTGCCTACTTGATCTTTGGAAAGCATCTGCTGAAGGACTCCAAAATCCTAAATTCTAGCTGTACGACATTTGACTAGAAGGAGGGAGGGATGGAATGTGGGAGAGAGGGATGTCAAATCTCATAGTGAGGTTTGTCATCCTCTTGAGAGGTATACCTTATTTCCTGGCTTTTCTCCAGAATAAAATAGATATTTATGCAATATTTATGCATAGAAACTGTATTATAACTCTGAGTTTAGACACAAGTGGAAACGCTTTCTTCTTTAATGAAGGAGAAAAATGAATAATTAGGTTGTAAGAGTTAGATTTTCACGTTCCTAAAGCTGAAGGGGGGTATCTTTTTCTAGGAGAAACATGTGGCTCAACTAAAAAAAAAACACTGTAGACCTGCATTTTTAAGTACTGAAGTACTAACACCTCTTTATTTACTCCAGCCAGCTGAAAATGGATGTGTTAAATTTATTTTGACTTAGGAACTATCATACCTGTTTGAATCATACAATCATAGGATGGTTTGGGTTGGAGGGGACCTTAAAGCTCATCTTGTCGTGTCGTGTCCCGTCCCCCGCCTCCAGTAATCATAATCTACTGATAATAGTTAGATGAATATGCTTTAAAGATATGTCAGGCTGCAATGTTGATATATTTTATTGAGAATGTTACCGGCATCACTTTTTGGATTGTTCTGATTGTCAGAAGTAATGTATAGCTCTCTTTTAAAAGTTTTGTTCTGAAATTTCTAGTTGAATTTTAGCTTATAATTTAGGGGTCTGCTGCAATTGCAGCTGCAGTCTCTGAATTTCTTCTTTCCTTATATAGTTCTTTAAATGTGTTAGTGAAGCAGAACTAGGCATTTTCTGTTTTATCTCTATTTTTATTCTTCTTTCTGTTCTGCAGTTTATTTATTTATTTTTTGCTTGACAGCTGCAAAGTTAAGAGCATCAATGACTATTCTTTGCTTCCAAACCAATTTGTTTCAGGGGTTGCCCCTCATACTTGGTAAGTCACCTGTCTACAGAAGTCCTGTGCCTGGCTTAAGGAATCATTTGCTCTGGCAATCTGCACAGGGATGTATTCTGTTGACTCTGAGGAAAGGGCTAGTGGAGAGATGCTGTATCAGTCTTCCTAAAGCTCAAATCCTGTAAAGTAAATCCAATTAATATGATGTGTGAGAAACTCACACAGCTCAGACTTCGGAACTTGATGGGAGAGACTTGTTTTATGCATGGCACTTGCATTTATGTTTACATAGGAAGGCCTTGCTTTACTTTTTGTTTTGCTAACAGAATAAACTAACATGGGTCAGAATACACATGGAGTGAGAGAATGCGTTTAATTGGGTAGTGAACTGTGGGAATGTGAACACTAACAAAATTCTTCTTTATATACCTATGTGATTTCATATTGATGAGTGAGGTTTTTTATGATGATTTATGTCTGTTACAGAATTACAGTTTGACAATTGGAACCACATCTAGAACTTGGGAAGCGCACTTTGTTGTAGTAAGTTCTTATTCAAAAGTTATGGTTTGCTATTAATAGTTATAAATTAGTAGTTTGTTTTATTGGGAGGGGCAGAGAAATGAGTTCTGGGAGTGAAATGGGTTTGTAGCTGCATTGTATACCTTTAAATAGACTAATCAGCTGAAGAAAATCCTTTCAAAATTTCTAACTGGATCTCATTTTCCCTGCCAAAGGAATAATAAATCATTTAAGTGAAAGAAATACATAAAACAGGCAGGTTGGTATAACAGGTTGTTAGAGGCTATTTCATTAGCAAAAGGGTAGAAGAAAATACTTCTGGCCAAAAAATGTATTTGTACCATAAGCCTAAAACCATGTGCTGCATTACAAAGGCTGCTTCAAATAAAAATGTGGCTATATTACCTATTGCTTAAACTCTACTGCAATCATAATGTAAATTAATTGATTTTAGTTTAATATTTAGCAGAATAATCTACTCTGTTAAACATTTTTATATACCAATTTGCTTGCCCAAGACTTCAGGAGGGTCCATATGTCTATATATGTTTCTGTTACGTCTGGTTCTGTTCTCACTGGCATTAATGTCAATCCTCCTCTAGACTTTAACCAGAGCTATATTGCATGCTAGTACAATTGTCTGCCGCTGTATGTGATGGCCTAAATGCCTTAAACACATATCCTTTTCTATGCTTTGTCTGTAGTTTTAAGCACAATTAATATTTACCTTGCATATGCACCAAAAATGTGTGACGTGGCTTTTGCACAATTAGTTTTGAAATGTGTATGCTTTGCTAACTGTCCTTTAAAATATTTATATCTAAATATTGGTAAACTGTTCCAACTTTGCCATGCAGATGTACCATCTTGTCCAGTTCAACACAGGTAATAATCTGTCATGTTCCTCTTTGAGAAGAAAGCTAGATTGTTCTTATTCTGCAAATCTCCCTGAAGTCTTCAATAATAAACTAAATATTGTTCTTGCAGAGTAGTATCTCAATTTATGTAACGGTGCACTTTTACTGTGTCCAGCGTAATTTTTATTATGTCATCCATGGAACCCAAAATCAGCTCTAATTCAGATTTGAGATTATGTACACTGTTTAATTTACTCAGGAAGTCATATGTGCTGCTGTGAGGGAGTACTGCTTTTTAGGTGCATTTTTAGATACATACAAAATACTTATTTTTCTTATTTCTTTTACTCTTCTAGTCTCATATCTTTCTTTATCTTTTTTAAATTAAATTTTTTGTTAACTAAAAATCTTTTTTCCTCATCTGTATTATAAGATTGGAGACATGTGTTGTCTTGAAGCTTTTACTTTTAGGTGAGTACAGTAGCTTTTGTTTAGTTAATGAAGAACGTTTCAATTATACTTCAAGGTAAGCAACTATCCTGTCACAAAGAGTTGCAGAAAGATCTTAATCTCTCCTGTGATTTATTTGTTGTCTGCAAGCCTAATTAAAGCCAATTTTAGGGATATCAGATTAGCACTTCCTGGAACTGAGCTCTCGCTGTGCAGTGTTGCTCTTTCAGACTCCTGTGTTAACTATGGCAATGGTGAAATAGTAAAAATTAGGTACACTTTCAGGTTCATTGTAAAGAGCATCCTAATGATAAAATAGATCTGTTAGTCTTTTTTTGTTTGTTTTGTTTTGTTTCTCCTGAGCTTATCAGAATTGTTTACTTTGTTCTTGGAATGCATAATGAAAAAATATATACACGTAAGAGTAGAAGGTCTTTACCTTCTATGCCTGTTTTTCTACTTGGTGTAGTCTGGCTCTTTGACTCCTGGCTTACAGTAAAATTGACAGGCTTTAATGGAAAGGTCTTCAACCTGTTTTTGGTTACACATGATTTGCACAGCATTATCTGGTAACATTCCTTTTCCAGCTTATTTCCTGCTGAAATAGGCTGCGAGTTCTCTAGATTTATTGAATTTTCCATAAATGGAACAAAAAACCTTCTGTGCACCCTTGCATATGCTATATGCTATGTGGTTTTTTTTGAGTTGTCCAGAGTCGTCTTTGTTATTGGAAGTGAAGTATTTCAAATAATGTATATGGCATGTTCTCATGATTATGTTAACGTAAAATGTTGCATAACATTTACTTCTTTTTTTTCCTTAAGCACTGATATTAATGTGGATGAGGGTAAAAATAAGAAAATCATGTGTGTTGATACTTGTTTGAAAGTACATATTATTTGTCTTACTTCTCTGTGTCTTTTTGCTGATTTGTGGTTCTTCTTGTCCTTTTAGGGATTTGTGTGTGTGTGTACACCTATATATATTTTTGTCTAAACTGACCTGTATCTGGAATCAAACCAAATTTTCAATCTGTAAATTCTTTCAAAAACACACCTCTCTGTGTGAAGAGGGATGAACCCTACATGGTAGTTTTTATGTCTTGAAGAAGACAATGTTGAGAAAAATGATGGAGTGTTTATGAACAACCCCTGGTCCTCTTTTAAAACTGATGTACTGGTGTGTGTGGTTTTGTTCTCTTGGTCCAGCTTATGCTGAAGTCAAGGTTAATGTATTTTTTGATTTAAATGTAGTGTTCTGTTAAATAGAGTATACTCTTATATTAAAGATTTTTATATCCAAAAGAGCTCAGGTTATTGTAATAATCTTAAACTCATTGCAGTTTTATGGTTAAAAAATAAAATAGTTTATCACACTTTTTTGTATGGCTATGGATAAAGAATTATTTTGAAATTTTTAAAGTTTGTAATACTTAATGTGCATCTCTCCTATAATTTTATGTATTGCTTAATACTTTGTTATCTAAGATTCTTGTGACTTTTTTTCTTTTTGCAGTGAACCTTTTTTTCTCTTCATGCAAGCAGCAGCAGTACTTTGTCCTATGAAATTGTTCTTTTTTCTTTTTTTTTTTTTCCTCAAGGTAGAAAGCAACCTCTGTTCTGTAATTAGTGTTTCTCAGTAAGGTGGTACAATATAGTAAAATCATAAACAAATACATTTTCTAAGGCTGGACATGTGTTCCTGAAAGCTACGGCAGTGTTTGGGTCAGAGAACAAAAAAATCTGAGTGGACGTGGATACTTCTGATCTGGATGGTAGCCCAGAACACCTATTCCTTCCACTCCTTATGAGGTAAGGGAAACGATGTTGCAAAAGAGATTTCCATCACTCCTTGCAAACTTGCAAGATAGAAAACAGAGATCGGAATCAGGCTACACGGGTTTGGTGCTGACTTCCAGAAGAAATTCATTCTCCATTGGCTTTTCATTGCACTAGCGTCTAATTTCTCAGCGGCAAGAGAAGGTTGGTCTGGAATGGATTGTGTTATTACCATGAAACCCTCTGGTCTATGAAAGGCAGTTCTCTCATTGTACCTGACAATTTTTTGGCTGGTTCAGCTGGAAACTTGAACTGTTTACTGCAGTGGTACCAGAAGGTTCTGAGTTCATACATCCTGGTGGCCAAGGACTAACTTTTTCACTGGATGTATAAGAGAATTCAAACGAGAAAGTGTTGTCAGTCAGCAACATTCACTAGGTTTTGGTTGTGTAATTTCTGTTACTTAAATAATGTTCTTTTAATATTCTGTCTAGCTATAATAATTGCTAGCTCTCTTAGCTGTTGCTTGCATGTTGTATTTTTTCGGATTCAGTCGTTTGTGCTAAGGGTGGGATTTTCATATAGTTTCTGAACATACGGCATGTACCAAGTAGTAGAGGCAAACAATACAAAAAACAGTGCATCATGATTAGCCTGATGCTGTAGAACATTAATAATTGGAGACAGGAAGTCTTTGTAGCTGAAAATGTGCACAAACTCCCATCATGATCATTTGAAATTTAGTCCCGTTTAAGGGCAGGGATATGTCAATTGAAAGTGTCATTGTAATTGAAGCATCACAATGTGATGCTCATAAACTGACTGGAGGCTGGAAGAAGCTGCTGTTACAAGATTTAGAGATGATCCAGGGGACATGCAGAGTATTTTTAAAGATTAGCTGATAGAAGTATCTTTCCTGCCTGATTCATCAACATAACATCTATGGAACTGTGGTCCAGCTTTCAGTGTGGAACCCTTCTCTCCGGGGTTGTTTTAAAATGAAGAGTCTTCCTATGAAGAACGGGTTACTTTTAGATTTTTTTTTTTTTTTTTTTTTTTTTTTTTTTAAAACAGCATGTTAGGTTACTAAGGTTGCTTAAGGGAACTATCAAACTGCTGAGCCTCTTGAAAGGTTTTCATGAACTGTGGTTTTTTTCTTCTTCAGACTTGGGGCATTAGAAATTCTGTTGCATTGTTCTGGTATGTTTCAGTGCATTAGTGACACGGCTCAGCTGGCATGGTTTTTTTTGACAACCAGGATATCCAGAGGAGATAAATCATGCAATTTTATAGTCTTGGACCTTGCAAGATGCTGTGGTTTAGCCCTGGCAGGCAGCTAAGTGCTACACAGCTGCTTGCTCACTCTCCCCAGGTGGGATGGGGAGAGAATCAGAAAGGTGAAAGTGCAAGAACTCATCGGGTGAGATAAAGACAGGTGACTAGGTAAAGCAAAAGC
>VXAL01009328.1:82721-188991 GCA_013399475.1 Chauna torquata
AAAAAAAAAGTAAAGGCTGCACAGAAGCAGAGAGAAAACAATATTCTCTGCTTCCCATTGGCAAGCAATGTTGGGCCACATCTTGGGAAGCAGGTCCTGAATATGTGTAGCAATTGTCTGGGAGGACAGAGGTTTTTATAACTACTATTTATAGTAGTAGAGCACACCCTGTTTGCTAAGACACCACAGAATTCCCAAGCAGCAATATTGATTTGAACTTTCTCTGCCTTTAAACTTAGAACTTCTGAAGTTGTAGACGTCTATTCATCAGCCCTTAGCTGTCCCAAATTCAGTATGTCAACAAGAAAAATCTAGTGTTCCCATCTCCTGCACAAAGCTGATACACGTGGAGTTTTGTTCAGTTTTAAAACTGTCAGTGAATGCATGAGGAAGCACACTGATAAACTTGGCTTTCTGTCTGTACGTCTATGGAACTTGCCTGGGAGCTGTTATAAGTTGTTTTTTAAGTTCTTCTGACAGTGTTATAGTAGAATGATCCTTAATACAGATTATTTTAAAAATCAAGTGAGCATGTGAAAAAAAATTGTAAGTAGATGATTTTTTTTTTCTATATAGCAAAAATGAAAATGAATCGTAGATTTGTAATTTAAACTACATTCTTCTGGTAGCAGAAGCTATGTTTGCATCTAGTCAAAGAAATAATTTCTTATGTAAGCAAAATCTGATAGTTTGCTTTGCCACAAGGTCTGGAAAATTAAACTTAATGCTATCCTTTTTCTAAAAAAATCCAAGCATTTGGACTGTATCTTTTCTACTTCAAAATTTTGGTTTTACTCTGTTTTTAAAAATCAGATTGTACCTGATTGTCTTACATAGCTGTCAATAGGAAGACCAACGGCTGACTGCTCTGGTTAGAGGCCTGGCCTGGACAGCGCTAATTTCAAAATAGCGCTCTTGGGGCTTGGTGTCCGTAGCTGCCACTGTTCCACCCCTTCTGCATAATACAGAGCAACTGTGGACCAGCTTTTCATAGATGGTCCTGTTCTCTTGAGTATCCAAGGTGAAATGCTTGGACCTGATTTGGAAAAATGCTGCATACTTACAGGTGCAAGAGAAACCAATATTAGATGCATTTCAAACACGTAAATTGTTTAATTGTAAGTATTCCAAAAGCACTGATCCTAGGCAATACGTGTTGAACACTCCAAATTTGTTGGTCCTTTTTACCTTCAGTTGGTTGTGATTACTTTTCTCTGTTTGTAAAATGAAGACAATGACATTTTACCTTAGATGCTTTTCCCATGCTTCTGCATGGAATTCTTCAATGCCTGTGAAGCTGTGAGGTTCTGGAGTGCTGCATCCTATCGAGACAGCACCCAGCCAGGTATGAAACCTGCTGGTGTTCGGAAAGGGGTAGTGTACAATAAATATGATAAGGAATTAGGGCACACATTGGACTCTAAGGGACAAACTATTGAACATGTTTCATTCTGTGCACTGTTACAAGACTTTATTCTGTGGGGGGAAAAAGTTATTTACTCATAAATCTGTTAAGAATTACTTTGTAATCCATGTCTGTATAACAGTTAAAACAGGGAATGCAGTGATCCAGAGGGAATCATCTAATGTTAAGGTAGTTGTGCACATATAGAGTGGTCCGTTGGAGCAATTACAGCTGTTAGGCACAGCTTGGCCCTCTGAGAGCAATTCCTGAATAAGATCAGGAGCTATTTACCCGTTCTGTTCTCCTTCAGTTATTTCAGTGCTAATGCACTGCTCAGGTGCTTTTTTTCCTGCTGTCCTTGTCTGTGGTCTTTTCCTTTGTGCCTTTTTAAGTTGTGTTCAACCACAGGTAGGTTCCGGATCTTCTTTACAGTGACAAGAACATGAAGTGTATGGTAGCTCAATTTAACACTGAGAAATAAAGAAACTTGCCGGAACTGTATCTCCACATACGTTTGACAATGCAAATGTGATTTTTCTCCCTGTGACCCCCACTATCTTTCACCTTGCAGCAGTAATTAACGCGCACACACACAAAAAAGTGCAGGATAAGTGTAGTGTAGAGTTTCAGCTTATTTTGCACAAGTATAAATTGCATAATACAAGGTGCAAGGTAATGGAAATTCAAGACTTATATATGGGTTTTCATTAATACAAGTAGCTATACTTTCTTATGTCCGGTCAGGAAAATGTGCCTTGTGTTTCACTATCCTTGTATTAGAAAATCATGAAGTAACATGTCCATAAAAGAAGCTCTTTCCTAATATTATTAGGTATGCACCCAACACCTAGGTTTGTAGCCTTCACAGAAGGCAGAGAGTTCCAACATGTTATACCTATGCTGTATCAGAGAAAATAAACTTCTGCATGTTTTTAAATCGTGGTGGGTTTTCTACTAACTGGAGCAAGTTATATGTTTGCTGCAAATAAATATGCAATCCCTCTGTCATTTTCAGAAGTAGATTTTGTTCTAATGTTTTCTAAGAAATGGTATAATGGATGAATAAATGAATATTTTGAAACTTTTTGTTAGTGTCTAGCATTACTAACATACATAAAGGAAATGATCAATTTTATTCCTAGCACAGATGGGGATAAAAACTACGTAAAGATTATAGGAGAGAATAACACATTTGCTGGTTTTTGGAGCAACGGAACTCCAGAAATGGATGCAAAATGATAATGTGTGCTATGTAAATTTAGATGTGGAACAACAGAAGCACTGGGTGAACTCTTCAGGTGTTCTCCTCATTGTCTCTTCTAACAGTGCTTACAGTCTTTATGTTCTGGTAAATGCATTTGGGCAAGGGGAAGCTGAGTAAGTGAGAAGGAATTGAAGGCTTTACCTCTTTGATCTGTGATGTGCTTTTTTCCCTTCAGTGTGACTGCCTAAGAAATAACTTTTAGATATTTTTTCTCCAGCTTTTTAAAGACTAGTTTCTGTAGGATTTCCATTCCCAGCACTCCAGTACAGCCAAATAACTTTTCATATTCTAGCAACACTTAATGCTAAATGACTAAGTCTTAGAGGCATGCTTTCTATATAGTTACCTTAGGTCTTCCTCCTAGGCGTGTAAAATAAAATAATTGGACAGTTCTCAAGTTCAAAAACCGTTGTTCTATTTACCCTGTAACAGTACCAGGGTAAAAGAAAGCCAGGGCCATGTAGGAGAAACTGTAGATTCAATGAATATTTTTACAGAGACTCTTGGCTACTTTGAATGCCTCTAGCAAGAGATCTTTAGAAATTTTCTGCCTCCAGAGAGCTTGCTTTCAATAGCAGCTATAAATCTTCCAAATTGACTCATGGCAAAAAGTTATTCTTAAAATCTCCTGTCCAATCTGCCAGCTTCTCAATATTTTACAGGAAACTCTTCCCGAGAGTGTGATTATATTCACCCTAGTGTGCTGGTTAAAGGACTCTGGCTGTCATTGGGACACTTGCCATCTGGAATGTGGAGAGAATTACAGTCTGTAATATGGTGACTGCTAGGAACCTCACTGGAAGATGTGGGCCCTGTTTGCACTAGATGATTCATCTGAAAGGGGGGGGAGGGAAGCCTAGTAATCAGTCTTTAGAGCATGCAATTCACATTTTGGACAGAATAAAATGGATTAAAGATATTAAAGGTAAGGATGAGATAATCGTAATAAAGCAGAACTAAGGAAGAGTTACAGATCACCACAAAGTGAGCTAGAGTTAAGAGTAATGGAATGATATGTGAGATTGATAGCTGAGGTAGGTTTATCTGTTGAAGAAATAATGAGGGGAAAAAAAACAAACAAATTAAGAAGCTTTTCACTTGTGTTGCTTTACTTGTTCAGATGCTACTTTTACACTGTTTTAAAAAAAAATAATAAATTTTTTTCCTAAATTCTGGTCAACACTAGAGAAATTGTAAAAGCAAAACTCCCTGCCTGCAATCTGTGATTCTATGCTTTCTGTCTGTTCTTTCGCACTCTCAGCTGCCATACTCTAGCTCATCCTCCTGTTAAGAGTAGCAAGACCCTACGTTTACTGCCCATCTCTGTTCTGGGTTCGAGTCCAGCTGGCTACCCCAGCAGCAAGAGAGGAATGAAGGAGAAAAGCTGCTGCTACTGTTAGCAGCAGACAGATCTGCAGGATGTCTTGTGAGAAATGGGTGCTTAAACAAGCTGGCTTTATTTTTCTATTTAGAATTTTCAGGTAGCTTCTATTTCACCTGATTTCTGTGCTGCCGAACTGAAAAGTAGGTAATCTGTGTGACTGATCTCATTAAACTAGAGCTTGAATGCTATCTTGTATGTGCGATGGTTAGAATTAATATCCATTTAGATACCATCACTATTAAAAATTTTTCAGAATATGAAGGAAATTGTGATTCTATATTTTTCCTAGACAACTTTGTATTTCCATATTTAGAATGATCAAGCAGATGAGCAGACCACTGGCATTTTAGACAGTCTTCTCATTGTAATTGCATTTTTGTGTTGCTTACGTACTGATTTCGGCTAAAGACATTTGTTTTTTACTTATGATTATTAAAGAAATTCAATCAGAAAGTTTGGAGAAAGACGCTTGCATAAATTTCCTTAGCGTGCCATCCAAAAATGGTCACAAACCTAAAACAATAAAGTGGATGTTGAATTTTTTTTTACTGCTTGTTAAAAATCTGAGGTTTTCACTGTAGAAATACTTATCCTCTTACTTAATAATAAGTATTTTAACAAAATGTAACAAAGTTTTCACTGTTAGAAAATTGTTTCAGAGTGGAAAAAGCTGACGTAACTTGTATCTGTGGCTCTCTGGAATGATTTTACTTACCATCATCTTGTTTGTGTTGCAGATGCCTGAGTAAGTTTTCTTCTAGTGATCTGGTGACCTCAAAGCTTTTATACCATAGATTAGGAAATACAGCTGAGTTTGTGTCCTGATTGCATGACTTGCTTGGACTGGGGCAGGTCTTACAAGATATCCAGCATTTCTCTGATACATGAGTTTGTCAGGAGTCCGATCACTGATACAGCTATTCAATGAAAAGGATTATCCTGTGATACCTTTTCCTTTCTATAGTTAATTTTCTAGGCCTTGCGGCAAACTAATGTAGTTCTTCAGTGGTGAAAATACTGAAGGATAATATTCCACACAAAATGTGAGTAACCCCTTTATTTGCTTGTATTGACTTACCTTCTTTTAAAAAGGGACAGAAAGGAAGAGAAATGCTGCTGCTTTCAGTAATATGGAAGGAATATATAATATAGCAGGTAATAAATATGTATTGACGGCAGAAGCACTGATGTATATCATTATGGGTGCTTAGGGGGGAACTGAAGCAGCTCTTATAATCTGGCAGACAGATAATATACTATTTGCATGCTTTCTACTTCACCTGGAGGACATAAGTTTTCATCCCAACTCCTTCTACATCTTTTCCAAATCTGTGTAGCAAGGTTGAATAAAATGATCATCCAAAAAGAGGATTTCATAAGAGAATAAGTACGGGTGGAAAAAAGCAAAAATCCCCTTTGTATTTAAAGTCATTCAGAAGGCATAGACCTGAATAGGGTACAGATTTAAGGTCTGCAAAATGTCCAAAAAAAAAAAAAAAATCAGAATTTTCTAGGTGATACTGTTGTTATGGGGGTGGGTTAAAGTATTCATTTGCATAGTGATGTGAACATCAGTCGTGCATCCAGTCATTGACTTCTTCAGAAATTTTATCTCACCCATTGCATCATGTATTGGAGGTATGTTAGTCTAAAATTGCATACAACTTGAAAATAAATACCAGGAACATGAACAGACCTGAAAAACTGGGAATGGAAGCCTAGAATTAATATTGATCATTCTAATGTTGCCTGCCATGTCTCCAAAATGAGTTGAATAAAAACATACTTTTAAGTGGTGGTTTAACATTTACATTGTAAATAGCATTCAGTTCCTCTGTTGCTCATTACATTTTACAAATCAAGCTGAGGAACACTTCTGTTTTTGAAGTTTAAGGCAGAATTTACCCCCTTATCATAGATCTCTGGAAAACCTGGTTTGGAAACAGAAAAAAATCCTGGGATTACAGCTGTGCAGAAGTAATTAACTTTTGATGGGGATGATTTATTTGATTTAGAATGATGTATTTGATCTTTGCCTATCCATATAAAAATTTTAGAAATAAGAACATAAAGAATTATAAAACGGATGTTCTACCTAAAGTTTTGGAATTTTTCAGGTTTTACATTATTAACCTGGAGAAAATTTACTTTGGGGAAAAAAATTCCTTTTCAGCTGACATGTGTTTAAGAAAGTTGTTAGTGCTTATAATTCAGAAAGAGGAGTGGTTTGTTACAGGTTAAATACCTAGCTTCAGCAAGTGATTGTTATTGATATAATTTTCATTAGAAGAATAATCTTGATGAAGTCATTTATTTTCAGTTTGTCATTCCAAATTCTCACTTTTATTTAAAAAACAAATCCCCCCCCCCACGGCTATTCTGCTTCTTACCTTTCATTGCTGCTTGTACAATATTTGAAGTTTCAGGTAGGCTGTTGAAGAGGGGATTTTTCCAGGGAAGAGAACCTCCAGATGGAGGAAGGCTTTGCAATATCAAGCAAGCTATTGTATGCCTTTTCAGGGCAATACGGAAGGTGGGATTCACCATGCAGAGCTGCATGGCTTTGCCAGCACTGGGGATGTAAGTAAGGAAGAACGCTTTTTTGCTTCCAAACAAGCAGTAGGAGAATGGCCCAACTTAAATCAAGGTTCTGTTGGGTTTCTAATGTCATCAGATAGTCATTAAGTCATATTTAAAGAAAAGAGAAAGTTCTTGTTTAGGGTGGATGTTTTTTGTTTTAGATACCTTAATCCTTAATCCTATATTTGTAAGTTAAGCTTACTGTGCATATTTTTTATTTGCCAATTTGATAAGTAGTTCAGTATGTTTCTTTTGATGAATCTCCTTGCAGGCTTGGGTCTGTTTGTTTCTAAACCTTGGTTTTAAACTTCAACATGTAGACTTAAATGTAGACATTTGTTAACTGAATTTATCGACATAATTGAGGCTTAGAGGCTAAGAAGCAGTAGTAATCTCACAGCAAGCCCTAGGAAGCAAGAAATTTCAGCAACAATTAGAGAGGGGGTCTTTTTATTATAGCTAATACTTCGAGCAGTATGGGTGTAAGACAGGATGTCAGATAGGATGTAAGATTGTGTGGAACATTGTATTGTCTATTGAAGAATAATTAAAACAATATTTTTTCCCCCCTTTTATTAGCTGGTGAGGTGATGATTTTAATTCTGTACAATGTTGCCATTTATCCATGTTTCGTTTGCCTGATGTGACAGATAAAGCTTATAATTAATTACTTTCTCCCTGGTATGTTCGCAAAAAAAATTAACATCCCAGGCTCATCAGTAAATTACATCTGGGATGTGCAGTTTTTTGAATCGGTATTTATCACATGTAACAGTTTATTGCAGACAATTATTAGAAAAAAAACTTGGTTTCTTAATTTTTTTAACTAATGGCAAGTGAATTACAAAGATGTGAGGGAGCAAGGTAATGCTAGTAATTTGACTCAGCTGTAATAACTTCTAGTGTGTCTTTGTACATGGAAAGTAAGTTATGCCTTCTAATTTATTAATCCTCTTTATTTAGAAACTTGGATTATGCTGGGTGAAGTAAGTTTCTTGTGAAATAAAGATTTCATGAGAATTATGTAGTTACTGAAGTGACACAGTGTATTCATATAGCATCTGCAGAGTTCAGTAACTGACATGAAGACTAAACCTCATCTCTTCCTAGGATGTTTTGTGAAAAATTTTTCTCCATTGTTAGAGTATGTTTCCAATAATGTCAATCACGTTCTGAAAGTTACCTGCAAAACTAGCATTGCAGACAACACATGCAAATGAATAAAAGTGTTTCTTTAGATTGATGAACCCTCCCAGGATGAATAAACATATAGTGTCTGCATGTGCTCGGGTGAGAATTTCCTCAGAGGGTTGTGTCAAGATGACTCAGGACCAGCTAGTATTTCTTCTTAATCAGCTGGAAGAATTAATTCGACTACTCCAGGTATTAAGAAAGGCTGTTCTAGTACTCTCTTATGCCATACATGCAGCCTGTAGCTTAAAATATATTTAAGTTCTGATCATTAACTCTCTTTATTATTTTTTTTTTAATATATTAAATGAACAGAATCAAGTGAATGATACATTTTAATTCTGTTCATTAAAAGAAATCTAATTAAGGAGTTAAGGAGATGTATTTCACGTGTCTAACTCTTCTTCCTCTGAGATGTTTTTCTTTGTCATTCCTCTGTTAAAGATTCAGTTGTAATGTAATTGCTATGGGTAATTCTAGTAGTGCTTTAACAAAACTGTGGTACAGAAGTTGGCACTGGCTTGAAAGCCATTAACTTTTTCAAATTGTATATAACATGCAACTGAGATAGTGGGAAAGAAGTGTGGAAGAAGAATCCACAGTTCCGTTTATGTGCCAAGGATTTTGTACAGAGTTGATGGGTGCAGAATTAGAAGAAATGGAATGGATGAAAAATAGTAACCAAGCAAGCAGATCAGTGCTGGGGCAGGAAAGGGTATGAGAAATAAATCAGAGAGAAAGAATAAAGAGATTATGAGAGGGCAAGAGGATAGAAGAGAGAACAACTGTGAGAAAGTACTCCACCTGGAGTACTGTGTTCAGCTCTGGGGACCCCAGCATAAGAAGGACACGGACATGTTGGAGTGGGTACAGAGGAGGACCACGAAGATGATCATGGGGCTGGAGCACCTCTCCTGTGAAGAGAGGCTGTGAGAACTGGGGATGTTCAGCGTGGAGAAGAGAAGGCTCCAGGGAGACCTCATAGCGACCTTCCAGTGCCTAAAGGGGAGCCTACAAGACAGCTGGAGAGGGACTTTTTACAAGGACGTGTAGTGACAGGACGAGGGGTAATGGTTTTAATCTAGAAGAGGGTAGGTTTAGGTTAGATATGAGGAAGAAATTCTTCACCATGAGGGTGGTGAGGCACTGGAACAGGTTGCCCAGACAAGCCATGGATACCCCATCCCTGGAAGTGTTCAAGACCAGGTAGGATGGGGCTCTGGGCAACCTGATCTAGTGGAAGGTGCCCCTGCCTATGGCAGGGGGGTTGGAACGAGATGATCTTTAAGGTCCCTTCCAACCCAAACCATTCCGTTTCTTTCAGAACAGAAAATAATGGCAGGCTAATGAGGGCTCTACTATTTTTTTAATACAATAAAGCTATTAACCAACTAGATCTGCGAACTTTTGTTTCTACAGTTTGCATCTGTTCAAATGGCATTACAGAGATAAAACAGTTAATTTCTTTTAGCTCCTGAAGTCGCATAAAAGCCTACAAAACTATTGTGGATGCAGTTATTTTCAGTGGTGCATTACTTCATCCAGCCTTAGGTCTAAAATAATAGCATAAAGTCACTATGTGGCCATTATCTCCTTTCAGTAATATGCTGCTTTTTCAAATCCCATCATAAAATTATTTATAGATTATTTGCAGAATTCATTCCCTTTTTGCATCAGGTTTCAATAAAGATAATAGCAGTCAGAGACAAGACAGCAGTAATGCCTTCATGCAACGCTGCTTTTGTGCAGTAAAATAATCTTATCACTTCTGGGAATGACACTGAGCAGGTTAAATTATGGGCAGGCAAGCTTGAAACAGAATGCAGGGTTTTACATGTGTTAGCTTAGTGGTGATTAAAATATTTAAGTCAGCCAAGGCTGTAATCTGAGGCTGATGTTTTCTGATTAGTATTTGCTGGGGGAGGAGCAGGGGGAAAAGGGCAGGGACCAGGAGATACCTTTTTAATTTATACCCCCCCCCAAATGTCAACATTTCATTCTAAAATATTTCATTTCTGTTCCTTCTTTTGTTATAATAAACTATTTCAATGGCCTTCAAAAGTAGAAGATAGCTTTTGATAGAGACAAAGACTGCATCTTCAGATGGTTTCCTTTGTCAGAGCTGCATCTTTCCAACAGGGTTCAGGGGCTTGCAGGTCTTTTTTAAAGTGGTTTGCTTTTCCATGAGTTCATTAGGTTGAAGCTGCAATGTAATTATTCTTCTGCAGAGAGTCAGGATCTACAACCTGCGTGCTGATACTACTTGTAGCTAGCTAACAGAATATGAATTACCCAGTTGTCTGAATACATATGAGGTACCCATAGGCAAGAACAAATGGTAGTTTTTTAGTATCTTCAAGGAATTTGATGTTCAATTTCCTCTAGTATTAGTTTTTCTCTAAGTAAATCACCATGTTTGGTTTGTTCAGTCATTCTTCCTAGCCCATCACGAGGAGCGATACATGATCTAGCAATGTATGCTCTATGTTCCCCAACCACATTGTCACCAAGGAAAAAAATCATGTTTGTTCATGATAGTCAGAATGTGCTGGATACTGTCTTTCACTGGGCAAAAAATGACAGCATACCAGTACTTTCCATCTCAGGAATGTGTTTAAAAATAGAAAGTGATTCTAGAGAATTTCCAGACTCACAAATAGCAAGCATGCTACAGTTTATCTCCATTTACTAGGGGAATACCATCTGAGTGGCAAACTTGAACTTTGCTCAAGATAGTGGGGCATTAAGATTCAGAATAATGCTGAGCCATGAGAAGCACCAGGAAAGGTTATGGTGATTTTGTGTTAGGGATGTTCCTGAATGCATTGGTGGGATTTGTTTGTTTGTTTTAAAGACCCTCAGTGCCTTACAGTAAGTCCAAAAGCAGAATTGAGTATTGCTGAATTTACTCTAAGCCATGAAATATCTCTCAGTGACACAAGCATTGTAAAATAGCGATGGTTAGTTTTCCAGACCTAGTCAGTAATTCAGTCCTTGGTTGTAGTTCTTTTAGTCTTTGTGTAAGAAATAGGAAAGAAGTAGAGAGATTAAGAGTAGTTTTAATCTCCTCCATCAATTTTTAACCATTAGTTAACTTTTTCATTTCAAAATTTCATTGTTTTTTTCCATTTTTCTGAATTATGTAAATTGAAAATGTTAGGTTCTCACAGCAAATTTACTGAGTTACTGCATGTATTTAGTGTGTGTGATATGTCAGAACTTTATTACTTTAATGACGTGAAGACGCTGCATGTTTTCTTTTGAATTACATCCATTGCAATTGTGGTAATGGAAGACTGATATATTGTTAGCTGTTTTGGGGGTGGTGGGAAACAGAATAGAAACACAGAATTTCTTCCACTTTTCTACTATCTTAGAAGTGTATCAGATTAATAATTCAGACACTTGTGCATTGTACTTCCACTGTCTTCTCCATTCGGATGTCGCCTTTTCTCTCAAAACAATTTTTTCTTTGTCAGTGTCTAAGGCCTCGTGCATGTGGTAACGCTTAGGAGAACAGGAATATATGATCAGGTGGTTGCATGCTCTGAAGCACTGCGCTCTGCTTTATTTGGCTAGGAAATACGTTTTGTGCTATGGCTTCTGCAAATGCCAGGCCCTAGCAGGTGGCATACTCTTAGATGCAGTGTAGCAGCCATTCTACTGTTTCATAATCCCCTTGATAGATCTGTATTCCACTTTAATTGGATAAATGTAAATTGAACTCGATGGCAAGATTTTTGTGAAATCTATGTCAGCATGCTACTGTGGCAGTGTCATGTTTTCTGGCCACACAGGCAGTAGAAATGGAAAGTGGTGCCTGTGTGATACCAGTAGAAGAATAACTCTGGCTAGCAGTGGCAGGGAGGAGGTACGTGGCCCTGGTGCAGCTCTGGGACTTGCTCAGTCATTGGGACTTTTTGTGAAGTGCTTTGTCTTAAAACTGCTCAGCCTTAGTAGGTATCTCAGAAGCTACTGTGACAGTAGCCACACACTCTTCCCTCTCTGGGTATATGGAGGCTTAAATTGGTTCTTCCATCCTTTCCTGAGAGTTCAGCCGTTGTACCTGAGGTTTATTTTATGCTATTTCTGTTCATATGGATTATTGTACTGCTATTCAAAGTTTTCTGAATGTGCCCCCCACCCCCACCCCCCACTCCCATCACTCTCACATATTGAAACCTTGCTGGTGGAAGTGCGCAATTACATATATTAACAATTGCCACCTTTTAGGTTGTATATAGCCTTAACTAAAGCAATTTCATCTGCCAGAGAGCCTTGTCCTTCTCTGTTATTCTCAGATGGATTGAGTTTCTGTTCAGCAGATTACAGTCAAAGATTTCTAATGAAAATTTCGTAACAGAACCTTGTCTGTCCTGTTACTTGAACACGAAACTAGCAGTTTCTACTCCTTCCATATTGACTTAGGATGTATAGGAGAGAAAGTTAAAACTTGAAAGCCTCACAAGCAACATTTCACTCTGAAATTCAGTGTACACTGGGTCTCTGAAGGCCAAGCATGTTCAAGAAGCAAAGTGCTGTCTCTGAAAGCAGCAAAATCATCTCTTGGCATTAGGTATGTGGCATTTCTGGGATGAGAGATCTCAATAGATGTGTTTATACTTGGCAATCACAGTGTTTCTTCAGTTAAACGGTTTTGTGTTCTACGCAATGTATGGTAGGTTCTCATATATTTACCGCATAAATATGGCATATATTTACATATTAAATATCTGAGGTTTTTTGAGTATCTTAATGTGGTGGAGGAATCATCATCTTACATCTCTTATTTTTGCCACTTCTTGTGCTTAAAACTTGCCTTCTGGCATGGGTTTTCCTTCTTGGTGCTATTGCAATACAGGCACTGTTCTCTTGAGCAGGGAGAACCACTCCATGACCTGTAGAGTCTAAACCTTGAAAGAGCATCAAGCTCAGAGCTTGATCAGCATCATGTTCACTAGAGCAGTCTGACTTTTTTTTTTCTTTCCAAGCTATCTCTTTTCCCATTCCAGACAAAAAGACTGTTGACCTAGAAGATCTCAAACTTCCTTGCACCTCTCTTCTTGCCACATAGGACTAAATTCATTGCTGTCTTTATTTGCAGTGGTTTTGGCAAGTGCTATCAGTGTCTTTCAGCTTGCTGCATTTCTGCTGGGAGAGGCAAGGCTTCTTGAGAGGGTAAGGCAGGCTAGTTTGGGGTTGTCTCCATTAAGAGTACTCCCAGTTCCTCTTAATCCTCATCAGAGACCCCTGTTTCTTCTTTACTTGTAATATTCTGGAGCTCCACTGAAATCAGAGTGATATCAATGCACAGATAATTGTATACCATATGCTTTAAGTCATTATCATGCATGGGTTTTGCTTAATTCTAACCACGCTCTTGACACAGGAAAAATCAGTACAGCTGAATGAAAAAGGACATTTGCAATTTCCTTTTTTTTTTTCCCTTAATTTTGTATTGGTACCTTCCAGTAAATATCAAAAGCTATTAAACAACGGTGAGCAAAAGACATCAGAAAAATGAGTCTCTTGAAGCAATGCATTGTAAGGCTGTTTAAAAATGCTCAAGCTATAGCATATGCTTTAGTTTACAGCTATAGGAAATTGAGATAAATCTTATTTATATCTAAACCTGTGTAGGCTCAGTGGATTGTGTCCAGGATTCTTGAGAGAAGGGGTTTTTTTTTTTGTATTAAAAAAATCTCTGTAGAAATTTGTAGAAGTTTGTTACCATTAATTAGAGAGATGTTTATATTGAAAATTATACTAAGAAGCATAACCTTTGGTCATTGAACACTTGGCTCACAGGGAACTTTTTCCCACTAGACCAGAATGATGGAACTACTTCCAAGGTCTTCCTGAGAGTGATTTCTTGCCCTAAATTAACATTTGAATTGTGTATTTTGCAGACAGAAGTTGCTTAACTTTACTGTGGGATATTAGAAGTTTATGCCACATGGTGCTTAAGAAAGTGTGTCAGGTGAAGCTGTAAAGCTGTCAGGTCATTTGAGGATTATGAAGTTACCACTTGAATAAGAGAGCACCTTGGATTAGTCCCTTTAAAATATAAAGGGAAAAATAAGCATCCTCTTGGCCACATTTGCATTCAGCAATAAAATGCTTGAATTAAAGCCCGACAGCACAGATATACACAGATACTGCAAATGCAGTAACAAACAGGTCATGTGTGTGACAGTGCTTATGTAGCTGGTTTTATGATATATAGGGAGCTATGTCCTTGAAGGAGGCAGCAAAAACTTAAGAAGAAAGCAAAGAAGCAGCCAACTGCTTGGCTTTATGTTCTGTTTATTGAAAGCTTTCCCTCCTGCAAGAACTGTTTTCCCCCCTACCCCTCTGCTGGATGTGTGTAATAGTAGTGTGAAGATCTAGAGAACAGCATAAAGTAAGACTACCTTTAGCAAAATTTATAGTGTTTGCGATCTAAATGGTTACTTGCCTAGCATGAGAGAACGTACTGAATATCCCAGGAAAAGGAGAAAACGATGATAAAGATGCATATAAGTATATGGTGGTCTGTACTTAGTAGTGGCAATATTAACAGAGTTGGGGAAGTACTTCTGTGGAATGAAATGCAAAACCCTGCAAGTGAGTTCATTTAAAATCATTAGAAAATTGAGTGGTCTAGTCCATTGAGGATGACATCAGAAGAACTGGCTTTTCATTCTACCTCTATCTGACTCTCACTACAGACTGGGAATGAAAAAGCTAGAAGATCACATCATGGGGACTCAGACATCCAAGCTCCTCCCTATGGCTTTATCGTCCCTGAGTTTAGGACACCTTTGGAACATGTGACACCATCAGCAGATAGTAAAATAAAAGGGAAAAGAGAAAGGAAAAAATAAGACGTTAAAGATAATTCGTGAGACAGATGAGGAACAAGCTGAAGGCTGAAAAAAGCAGAGAATGTCGAGGAGATTGGAGAAAAGGAAAACCCTTTTGGTGAAGTGCAGGGTTAAAAGAGGAAACAATAGAAAAAAGTGAACAGGGACTGAAAAAATAAGTTGGGGGAAGCCATTCCAAAATAAGAAATGAGGAATGCTTTTGAGGATGAACAGTAAAGCATAGCAGAAAGAAGCTAAGGTGGAAGGATGTTGTCTCCTGTGAAGAACTGGATGAAAAGGATAAAAAAACTCCACTGTAAGATAGAGTAAAAATAACCATTTAGCCTTTCCACAGCCATTGTTGTGTTGTGTGATGTTATCCAAAATGGCTTAATATTCTTCCCTCAATTTGCAGATTTTGACCAAATGGCAGAGGAATGTTTTTCCTGTAAGGAAATGCAGGTAGGCTAGCGAAGATGCTTGACTGGAGCATAGTAGAATAAAACTTCTCTTCAAGAAAGAAAAAAGAATGGAAAGCCTGTTAGTCTACTTAGTAATAGTCCTCAGGTGACTGTACTCTTTGTTGCCTTGCCAGAAACAAAAATCAAAATTTGAAATTGGCTAGAGAAGATCAGTAAAAATAATGGAAAGCAGGAATGGCAATACAACACAGCAACAAATACAGATTTATTTATTTTTAATTTTATAGACTTGAAGTCAGAATTCTGAAGATAACAGTGAAAATTGGTTGTTGTCTTCTTTGTGTGATAATGTGAGAAAAAAGAAATGCCTTGGAACTGAAGTGCACTATATGTAGAACACCAAAAAGGCAGTAACGCTTCAGTGAAGTTCCCATTTTTTTGTTAATACCAATTTCAAGTAGCTGAGTTTGAAATTACTGCACAGATCATGCAGGGGAATTCTCAAGAGTGGACTGTTCCCCTGGTTCCTATTTACCTTATTGAGTGTTTGAGTTGAGGTAATGATAAAAACAATAATTAAAAAGTCATTTGCTCTTTAGAATTGGGAGGATTGAGCTGATCCCTTGTGGGGCCGGGAGGATTGTTTTTCCTCAATATGTAGTGTTGCACAATTGATTTAAGCCCATAGTTGTTATTACTTTTTGGTTACATTTCATTCTGAAGTTGTTAATCAATGTGGTTGCTCTAATGCAATAAAAATCGACTTACGTGATAGATCTTAGTATTCATTTAATTGCTGTTTTTTTCCTTTATTTTTTTCCCTTCAAATGGTTCATTTATTTTAAACTTTAGCATTGAATTTGTATCTTGCGAGTTGATCGGCAATTTCTTAACTGCAGTTCTAGTAATATTCAATTTATCATTGTGTTCAGGATGATGACTTCAATTATTTTCCTTTTGCTCCAGACCAGAGTGTAAATGGTTTCTCACAGTTGAAAGTTTCGCAGTTGGAAAAAATAGATATACTTATTTGAAGTGGGGGAAAAATACTGTGCTGCATGTACAGAGAAAATTGCATCTCTTTTTTCAGTAATGCTAAAAATAACAAGAATAAATCTTGAGCTACACTCACACACTTGCACATGCACTGTAGATACAGAAGAAATATTTCAAATTGAGTGATTTATTTTTTGCAGAACCAGCATGAGGCATGTAAATAACCTGTTCTGTGCGGCTGAGTATGAACCAGTAACGGATGTAGCTGTGAGGAAGGCAAATGAAAGTGTAGGATATGTCTGGGAAGGTATTTCCCATAGGCATGTAATTATTAATAACATTTTATAAGTCAATGATAAGAATTCATCTGTAATGTTGCCTGTACCTCTTGCCCCCTTTGTTCAAGAAATGTGAATTTACGCTGGCATAGGTGGAAAAAAAAAAAGGCTGGGGACTGGTTCTAGCAAAGGAGAGACTGTTCTATGAGAACTTTGGAAGAGCTGTGCTTGTTTAGCCTAGGACAGTAGAAACTTAGATTGCAGCCTATAAAAGATGTCAGGCAGGTAAACATCAGGGAAGAATAAAAATTAGTTAAGCCCAAGGACGATGTTGGCACTAAAACAAAAGGGTATAAACTGAACCTGAATAAGCTTAGTCTGGAAATTAGGGGAGTTCCTAATTCTCAAAGGAGCAGGACCTCAGGCTGCAAGTAAGTGCAAAGATGAGGGATAAAAGAGAACTGTGTTCAAAGTTGACCTCAGGTTGGTGGATATTCTCAGATGATGTCTGTGATGATTGAAGCAAGGGTGGAAGTAAAGGGCCAGGAGCTTTGTTTTTGTTCCAGTGCACATATATGGATTGTTATTTCACTGGAGTGTGATTACCCAAAGGTAATCTGGAGGATTTTGCTTATCATCCTGGAGACAGTTCTTGTGTAAGGTCCCTATTTGTTGTATTTCTATTCCATGCTATTGAGGAAATGAAGAATTGATAGTTTCTTTTCTTAAATTACCTGGTTTGCTGTTTTTTCAGTTCGTGAGCTATGCCTCATTAGTGTGCCAACATTTTAAGTGAACTTTAGCAAGCTGAAACGCTCAAGCTACTGCAGGCTCTTCCAAATGTATGAGCCATGACTCTGCTCTGGCATTACCACTAACAGTGGTGACGGTATGGAAAGATGCAAGGAGAGGCTGTAGCAGCCTAGGAGGAGAGGCAAGATTGCAGCATGAAAAATGTGATGACAGGGAGGTGAGGAGGCTTCCCTCACCTGTCGGGGCAGGGTCAGATGAGGTGGGCAGCATCTGTTAGGCGAAGATGCAGTTTTATGTGGCCAGGAGGGGAAATGGGTAAAGTTGAAGTGGGAGAGGTGCAAATGAGGGTAACAGTGAAGCTGAGAACGCAGCGCTGGTGGGACGCTCCTGTGAGAGGAACAAAGAAGTACGTAGGAGGAGAAAGAAGCAGGAGTGAGTCACATCCCCAAAAGCAAGGTGAATGGTAAGATGCATTTGTTTCCTAGTGTGGTTGAACTTGGCTTTATAGAGAAGGATTTTAAGAGGATGATATTGCAGGTGACAGAAGAGTTCTGTGCTGGTGTAGGCACTTGTTCCATCTTTGCTGAAACAGTGGGAAATGTGTTTGGATTTCTGACTTTTTAACTATATCACCACAATGCTTTCTTCTCTAGATCACTGTTTCTAAACTTTTTTTCATGCCGAGAACTACCTCATGTCTTATTTGAGTTTCCTGAAAATCACAGAGATTACTTCTGGGCGGTCTGGGAACCCTATCCCCGGTAGCCACCAGCTCCCAAACCTCTATAAAAACTACCAGATATGGCTGACTCTGACAGTTGTAATGTACTCAAGAAGTAATTGTATAAGGAAAAAAACTCAGACTGGCTGAAATATACAGTACAAAACAAATCCACATTTTTAAGTAGCATCGCCACATCTTCCACCCCCCCCCCCCCCCTTTTTTTTTTTTTCTGTTCTTGGATGCCTTGCCTTATTTGCCTTCTCATCTCCAGGAAAAAAAGAACTTTTGTGTAAGTTACTGATGGCCATGGATTAAACAAGAACTATTTAAGCCTTTTGTTTTCTTTGGACTCCACAGTTGTATTCTTCCCCTCTCACTCCAATGTGGAGAGTTTGAGAAACCAAGATATCATGGAGAATTCATAGCAACTGTTTCTTGCCAGGGAACAGTGCCACAAAATCAGTACATTGTGTGGTAGCTTCTTACACATGCTCTGAAGTCCTTGAAGGAAATCCCATAGATTATAAGGATGTACACGTACTAACTATGAAAATGAAAACTCCTGAAAGAGGCCGACTGAAAAAGAACATTGAAATATTTATTTATTTATTTATTCAGTGTCACTCTTATCCTTCACCTTTAGGTGCAAGGTCCTGTGTACCTCTAATAGAATTTGCTGAATTAATTTTCTGAGGTTCCTATACGTTAACTTGCTCTGACTCTTGTGAATAATGATCTTCCTTTTAAAAATATATATGGATATATATTTAAAAAGTAACAACAGTTGTCAAAAGGTTTTCTATATTTGTGAAAGAACTATGCTAGTCTTTGTGAAGGTACTAGCTAGTCTGCTAGGCACTAATATATAAATTAGGATGTGTCCTGATAATTTATTATTGATTAAAAGCTGTAAAGATATTCAATTGTTTTTAACTGTATAGAAGTGAAGAGGAAAGGAGTAAGAGAAACAGAGTACAGAGCTAGTCTATACAAAGCACTTTGGAATATATGAAGTTAAATTGAGAGTAAATGTGAAGATTATTTCCTGTATTCTTTTACAGATCAGCTGAACAATGTGGTGTTCTATCTGTGGATCTACGCAGATTGTATGGTCAACTTTGTGAGCATTTTATTAGCATGAGTTGATCTAAGGTTGCTACCTTGTTTAAGCAGATAAACGGTCAAGTTTGAAGATAGTAGTCTTCTTTAATGTTTAAAAAAAAAAAAGTATTCTGTGACATTTTCAAATAACTTTGATTAACAACTGGTTACTTACCTTACACATTCTTATATAAGCTTATAGAATGGATTATTTAATACAAGGATTTTCCAGCATTACCTTGCAGAGGCTATTACTCTTCCTGCCAGCAATGTTGTTCCTACCTGTGCCATATTGCTCTCCATGAGCTTCACCACAGTCAATCTTTAAGGTGGGCTTCAGGAAAAAAAGAGATCAATAATTGACTTTCTGTATGTTGTAAGAAATTGGTAGCCAAATGTAACTCTTCTTTGCCTATTGACAAGGATGCCATTTAATAGTCCTTAAAGGTAATAAGGTTTGGTTTGCTGCTTCCTTTGTATGTGTAATTATTAGCTGTGGCTATAAGTTTATGTGGCACGTAAGTGCAAATAATTCCCATATAAGGCTCTACTGACCTGAGTGCAGTTATGTACCTTGACACTTAAGGGCCGTGGTAGAGGTGAGTGGTGATAACCTGATGTATTTACTAAGGGGAGTTTAGTGTTATCCAAACATTATTTAAGACCGACAGTTCTTCTCTGATGGTGACGGATGATGCCTGTTGTGAGTAGATGCAGCTGTCATAAGCAGTGTCATTTTTTTAATGAAACATAAGAGCTCAGAATTCCCTGAAGTTATTCTGGGGTATTAGGTCTGTGTTGATTCAGGGGAAGTTCTGCCATCTGCAGAATCATTAATCCTGCTGATTACTACAGCTGCCCTATGTCCATCATGCCAGCAGTTCTTAGAGGCTGCTGGACGTTTTAGGTACTTTTAGCCTGTGAGATCTAATGTGCTTAGCCTTTGCTAAGAAAATCACCCAAAACCTACCTCCAAGCAGACTGCTTTTCCATTGTGGTACTGAGAAAACTTCATCTATAAGCTTCCTTCCCCAGTATTGTACAACAAAGGATTAAGATATAAAAGCAATGTAAAGACAAGGATGTATAATATTTTGTAGATTAAATAGAAGGGAGTTGGAGAAAAGAGAAACAAAAAAGATGTAGCTTGGAGAAGAGCATTAGTTTAAAGCATTGTAGGTGTGACTAAAGGAGCAGCTGCTGCAAAGCAAAAACACAGAAACAGAAAAACCAACAAAACAAAAAAGTCTGAAACCAACCAACCAACCAAAAAAAACCAGCCAAACAAACAACAAAAATGATACCGAAACCCAAAGAAACAGAAGAAGCAGCAGACTTTTATTTGTTTGTTTTTTTTTTGCCTAGAGATTGAAGTCAGTTTCCCTGGACAGCGTGCACTGACTGCTGCTCTCATTGCTGTTTTTTAGGTGAGGAGGGAGATGTTCTTTTTACTTCCATGAATAATGGATATCAAAAGTCTTCTTTTGCAGATGCTTCATCTAGCATTTTTCTCCATATGGGACAATCAACTAGATGTGTGGGAAGGTTCTAAGAAATTTCTGTAGGCTTATATTTAATGTCTAAGCTTCTACTGATGAGCAGTGTTTCCAGAATGCAATTAAAGTGAAATGAAAGAATTTCATTTAGAGGAAAGGAGGAAGGAGAGGTCAAATGAAAGAGGATTGCCCTGCACAGAGTTAGCATGAACATAGAAGTAGACCACTCAGAATAACTGTTTTTTAGGTATCAGGCAGAATCAAGGGACAATGAAGGACAAGGATCAGAGAAGCCGGGACAAGGCTGTTTCTGACCACAGTGGCCAGTGACATAACACGAGATAGCTCTTCCCCCCTAGCATTAGGTCATGTTGGCATGATGCAGAGACCCTGTGCATCTTGCCAGTGCTCGCAGGATGCTCACAAGCAGACTGCAGACTGGCAGATAGCAGTGACTATCAGTGGCAGATGCCTGGAATGTGGGGATTAGAGCATTATTTCTGTATTTGTATAAACACTTCTCCTCCAGTGCTTCAAAAGCATGCAAAAAAGGAAAAGTGTCTGAACATTGTCTTTACTTCACATCTCAGCAAAATGGGCAGAGCTGTGAAGGAGCTGGGATTTTCCATGGTGAGGAGAGAAGATATTGCTGAAGTTTCATAGCTTTCACTGTGAGTTGAAATTTGAGTGCCAGCTGGGTTCAGAGGAACTGAGGACAAATCCCAGGGAGTCTGAGCACCTTGCTGTAAAGCCAGGCAGTTGGCACAACAAGCCCCAGTGGCACCACGCTTGGTTGGTGGTCTAGTGACTCTGGCAGCCCAGGAGACAGAAAGAGGCAGAGAATGGCAGGAGGAAGGAAGGCTGCCAGCCTGGCAGCTTGGCTGCGGAGTGGGGAGCAGGGGGGCTCGGAAAGTCTGGGAGTCCACGTGGTGCAGAGGAGTGGGGCCGTTCAGCTGGCGTGCTGTGGGGAACCAAGTCACCTGGGCCTCTCTGGGCAGAGAGGGCGGGAAGTCTCTTCAGCTTTTCCAAGGGATATGGAGAGATTTTCAAGCAAAAGCAAAGTTTTCAGATGCTATTATTATTATTCATTATTTTAGGACCTCATTTTCCACTAAATAAGTATAAAACTGGATTTTAGTGGAAAAATCGTGTCCTGGTAGTTGCATGTTTTGACAGTTTGAAAAGTGAGTTGTGGATGTTTACTCTTAAGCTTTGAGGGAGGGGTGGAGATGCTATGAAAGTGCTTTTCTTTTATACATCCCTTTGATCTGTTCATCTTTCCAGCCCAGCTCACCTCCATCTGTGAGTTTGTTCCATCTGAAATGCAGATTTGAGCCTTCTGGGATTGAGTTCCTTCTCTGCTGTGCCTCACGCAGTGAGATCTTGATCCAGAATCTCTAAACCTCTAATTGTTGAGCAGTATGATCTTTGACAATATTTCAGATAACTTCTGAAATGTAAATATGTTAAGAGGCTTTTGAATTATTTTTTTTTAATACCTGGGAACTTGATTATGGGATACAATGCATTGAAGCGCTTTTTTGTTCATTGTAGGAAAAAATGTATCAATGATTTGGGAGATTTCCTTTCAGTGGTCACTTAAAGGAAAAATGACCTCAAAGGCAGTTCTCTGATCTGAGCTTTGCTGCTGTAGCAGAAGTAGTTTGAGTAGTTCCAGTATGTCAGTGAGAACATGGAGGAGGCATAAGAGTAATGATGAGGGCTTTTTCAGAATCCTGTTAGAACTAGATATGAATTCTGGGGTGAAATCATGTAGTATATCAGATGTTAAGTGAAATCTGTATGTGTAAAGAGATTCCTGTTAAGTGTAGAAGATCTGTTTTCTATACACAGGTATGCATTTGACTTCTGTTAATTGTTAAATATTTTATGGCCTTTTAATTCACAATTAAAATAAGGAATACCCTATGAGTGGTATGGTTCTCCAGCAAATGGCTGCCAAATCTTGAGCTGGGAGATCTTAACTACCTGAACTTGCTTGGATGGGAAGTCTGTATCCTTTAGATACTTCATATGCTGCACATTGTCCATTGGGTGATTTTCATTACTCATTCTTCTCCCAACCCCCAAGTTGGATGCACAACACAGTGAATATGTGTGTGAGAGAATTAGGGCATGTATAAAAAAGAATGTGTCTGGTCTAGTTGGCTAGAATCTGCCTAATGAGTTTCAATAGTACAAGAGAAGTGTCCAAATGGTCAAATTAACCTCTAACAATTTTTGAAATAGGGGTTGATGGACTCCTGGAAAGAACTCAGATGCTAGATTATTTTTTAACATAGCCTTTCATATAGTTATGCAGCTTAATGTAGCCAATAGAAGACTTTTGCTTTTTCTTCTGAAGTGTAATTTTGTTTTTTTGTGAAAGTATAATTGGAGACCGATGATTTTGCAAAGCCATTGACAAAGTAAATGATGCTTTAGAAAAGCATGCAGAAGATGTTCGTGTTCTCACTATAAAATATGAAAGACCTGGCTACATTGTAGTAAACAAAATAAATAAACATTAACTACAGCTGCAAAAATAATACTGTATAATGTAAAATAATTAACTGCAGTATGCAAATATTTTACAAGGCAAGTATATTCAGCTAAGTAAAGGGGAGATATGAAGTCTTATATTAGCCCTACTAAAGTAAGCAGGTGAAAAAAAAGAAAGATTTGGTGTATACAGCACCTTCTTTGCCTGTTTTTCTTTCATCCTAGGTGTGCCCCTCACCTTAGGCAATCATAGCTTCATCACAGCCGAACTGTGTAGCTTGTGTATGTACTGGTCAACTTTTTCAGGGTGTTCAACAGGCAACAAATGCTCCTTCAGGTATTTTTAAAAAAGATTTCCTAAAGTACTTTAACTTGCAGAACTTTTATTTTTTTTAATTCTTCTTACCATATGCTCGTGCAGGAGCCAAGCTCTTTTGGAAATCTGCGTAAAAGATGAGTTCGAGTCTTCTTGAAGACTCTGGCCTGTTTCTGTCTGAATGCTCAGTCTAAAAAAAGTTGGCCTTTACATAAATTAACAAGGGTAAATTATAAATGGAGTGAATAGTAGAAATCATTTTTACGTGTTGTCTTTCGCAAACTATGTAATAGCCCAGAAATAAGATTTAAATGCTCTTAAAATCCTCTAGGATATTTCCCTCAGCATTATTTCAGCTCCCATCTAAAATGGAGTAAAAGATACAGGATTTTTAGTCTGTAATTTCAGTGGTACCTTTCACAATACTACATTCATTTTCATTTTGGTAGTCAGCACTTGGAAAAAGCTTTTCAGCTCTAACCATTTAAAAAATAAAATCAACACTGTTATGAGGAAATAAAAGTTCAGAGACCAAGTTGTAAGTCATGTTTTATACTATGTTGGTTTGGAAACTGTGTGCTGACTGGTAGGGAAGTTTGCTTGAAAAAGAAACAGTATTTTTCCTTGGAAGTTAAATAGCCATTAACTTATACGTGCCCTAATTTTCCTGTGTTGTATGCATGTTTTTCTGGATGTACATTTATGGTGATAGTAAGGTGCTTATTGCAGTATAATTTATTCCTAGAGTACCAGAGATAAATGACATTTGTATAATTTAAATAATTAACTACCTTACTGTAGATAATTATGTTAATGTGATTACATTACCTTAATGATGTGCATAGAGTTGTACTATTTCATGTGAAAGCCACAACCCTTATGGCCGTTGTGTAAGTTACATATAGTTATGTGTAACAAAGGAAGATAAAAGGAGTTTTTGTCATGCAACATAAACAATCATTCCAATCCTTGATCCTTTAACTTCATGACTCTCCGCTTACTTTGTTCCTACATCCTTGTCTGTTACCACCTTCATCCTTTGGAGGCTTAATTGTGCTTAACTTGATGTACTTGGGACTTCTGTGATGCTGCTCAAACTGCATTCATGCAAGTGCCTTCGTAAACCTTTGCAGGAATCTTCACTGGAAGTTGCTGCAGGACTCCTTTCTCTTCTTTCAGCATTCCTGATTAGAGGTGTACACGTGCTCTTACCACAAGATGCAAGTCATTAGAAGTTAATAATTAAAATACCCTTTTATTGAGCTAAGTTATGCAAATTAATCTTGTTCTTGTCCTGCGTCATGGTATATAATCTCCTTAGTGTTTTGTACATAGTTGTAGAATGGCACCTAAGTTAGTCAGCCAGCTCTTCTAAGAGGGAGTCTTGTTCTGGTTGGCTGTCAGAAGGAAATAACATGTCTGTCAGCACTATACATATTGCTGCCTTACTGAAGGCCTTTGTTTTGTTGGAGAAAGTGTTCATAAATTGAGGATGTGTTTGTAATGTATGTTTGGGATGCTCTGGATATAGTATAATCTGGTAGTAACTCTTTCCAGTATATGAATCTGGTTTTGTGATGTCTTTATAATAGTTTTATATAGCTATCTTGTATTTCCCCCCTTGCCTTTCCTTTTCTTTTCCTTTAAATAGACTACTAACATCAAATTCCTGTTCTTAAATTTGTTGCAGTATATGGGAATCTTTCAGCTAACTTGAAAGCAAAAATGTTTCTGGCAAGTAGTGCTTTATAGAATTGGTTATCTGTAGTATTTAGTAATGTTTGCTAAAATAATTTTAATTGTTCAGAGGAAAAAATAACACTACACAACAGTATTGGCAAATACAATAAGAAACTAGTTACCTTACATTATTTACACTTACTAAGTTACTAATTGCATTATTGCTTTTAATCACTGCTTGTTTGCAATCTCATTCCTAGAAAATATTTTTCTTGTACAAATCTGTGTATGAGTAGCAGTGCTAGTGAGGGTAGTGGTTAAATCTTTTTTTTTTTTAATGCAATAATTTTTTTAATTGCAATAAAGGCTACACGTACGTTGTTCTTCTGTTCATCAATATTTGATTATATCATTTTGCAATATGTATATGAATGTTTTTATCACTGGAAGATGTCTACCTTTCCTATATACTTACAGTAAGCATCTAAGGAAAGCCTGTGTTTAGTCTTATTTTCCTCCCATTTTGTCATAGAGGGCATATGACTGTATCCAAAGCCTGCAGAGAGCATTCAGCATCTGAATGTGTTTGTGTCAAATGGCTGCAGTGATAATAGGCTGCGGATGATGCAGTCTGCATTGTGAAGTCTTCAGGGAGCCTTGCTCTGATAAACCAAGCTTCGTTCCGCTGCTGCAGTTCAAAGAATAAAGGCAGCAGAAATGAGTAGTGTTATAACTTCCAGATTAAGTTAGAGATGCACAATGTATGAAAGTGCTTTTTGGCCCATGACTAAATAGACACTTTTTCCATGGACGTTGTCTGTGTAAGAAAATAAACACTACTATTTTGGAAATTCTCTTACCTCCCCCAACTCCTTGCAACTTTAATCCAGGTTCAGTGGCAAGGCTGTTGACTAAATTTCTTGCATTTTCACAGTGCTTCTGACCTTTTTGAAATACCTGGTGCCATGAAATAATTTTTACATTATATAACATTAACATTTTTATGCTTTTGCACTGATCTGGAAAGATGTACAAGGAAGAAAGCCAGTTAAGAAGATTACTGTGCAATAGTTTTAAGCAATGTTTTAATAGCCCAGTTACTATAACAAGGCTTGACAAATAGTTTTAACCATAATTATTTACATAAGCTAAAAAACAGCCTGCAATCTTTGAAATATTTAAGCGATCTTATACAATTTCACTTATCGCTTTTTCCTTACTGCACAGGAATCAACAATTACTGGTGTATCACGGCTGAGAGCGTTAAAGATGCAGTGTTGCTACAGAATTGCTGTATTTGTTAATGAAACTGAACGAAGTGAATCCTTTATTCTGCTTTCCTTTCGTTCTTGTGTTTTGAATGTGCTATGAATTCCCATTGTTTTTCATCATTTTCCACCCAGAATCTGATATAACTGGTATAATAAAGATAATGCAAATTGCTCTAACTTTAAATAGCCAGCTACTAAGTATGGATAGCATTATTTGTCCTTTTTCCTCTCTGCTGAGTAATTGTCTAGAGTTGTCTTCAGCAAGGCTTTGTCTTTAGCTACTGGCTATAGCTGTCTAGGATATGTAGTTTGCTAGAGAGCTGGTACAGTCCATATGCTGAGATTTTTGACAATTTCTGGATGTTCCGTATTTCAATAAAATGTGATGGTGTGCAGACAGACAGGTATTTTCTTTCTGCAGTCCTATTTACAGAAACCGCATCTCAGTTTCAGAATGAGGACTGGTAACACAAAGCACCAGCTGGCACTGCTACAAACTTTGCTCAGCGCTTCTGTCCCTCTCCGAAGAAGCAGCTCTTCTTTCCTCTCCTGGCTTTCCCAAAAGATGTAGACGACTTCAGAGCCCCAAACTGTCTGCTTGCAACTTAGTGTGATGTATAGCTTGTCAGCAGGAGCTGGGCCCTGGTACCTCAGAGCACCTTTTAACAAAGCCTCACGTTGTTCCAGCCTGAACTCTTTGACTGTGTGGTTTGCTGTGGTGTGCGGGGACGTGAACGTTCCTTTCAGGTGATTCTTGGCAGTGTGGAGGAGGCTTGGACTAGCAAAAGGACCTATGCAGATTTAGCCCTTTTGTTAGCAGAGTGTTGTGCTGTTTCAGCAGAAAGCATGAATTTAAAAGACTTGATTTCTGAACGGATATTAAGAAAATACAGGTTTTGGAAAACTTGCTCCTAGTGCTTCTGTTGGAATGAGAAGTGAAACTTTGCAAAAGCGATTTTTGCTTCTTTGTCTCATTGTGTTGTAAACATTTGTATTTTGCTAGCAGAATCAAATCAAGTGAACTGTACCTTCAGTAAAAGCTTTAGCAACCATAGACTTTCAGAGCTGTATTTCAGTTTCAGGAAATAAATCCTGAAGCAGTAGCTCCTTGCTGAATATTAGGATTTCTTGATGGTTGCCCTTGAACATTGTCCAGCTGCTATTTTACTATAACTCTGAATGTTTTTTCTTGTGATGTTCTTTATATGAATTACTATGAAAGTTATGGGTAGAATTTATGTAAATTAAAAATTTTATTGTTTTTCATGTGTATTCATGACAGTTCATATAGTATTTAGTTTGTTTTTGTTTTTGTTTTTTTAAATAATTATGTCCACTGACCTTTTACTTTGATTATGCCCTGACTGGTATATCAGGAGGAACTTAGCAAAATCTATTCTTAGGTTGGTTTATGTTGTTAAAGCTAAGTGAAATTTATTGCATGGTTATTTCTTAGTAAGAATGTTACATAGACTCTTTCTATTAAACTAAAAGAGGTGTGGAGTTCCATTAAATACTTGATAAAATCCTGCATGGTCAAAAACAGTATAGATGATGGCCAGAGAGATGATTGTTTTGGTATACTTTATACTCTTTAAAAATCTGTCCCTAATTTTAACATCTGTGAGATGAACTTTTGTTGCAAACTTCACTGTGCTGTCTCCTAATGACAATTCCAAGTGTCAATGTGGAGCTGTTTGCTTACAGTGCCCTCCTTGCATCAGAAACATGCGAATTCTGTTCTTGTAATGTTTTTGTGATATTGCCAAGATAATGAAATAGAGATGGAAGGAATCGGTGGAATCCAAACACATTTGTGTATATATGTATTGGGAAAAGCGAGCATGTGGGTTGTAACCCCAAGTCTGTGGATATATGTTAGCAATAATCAATACAACAGAATAACAGTGAGTTAACTTGAGGTCCCCCTATACTAGTTTTCATTGCTAGCAGATCACATCTGTTAGATCGAGATATACGTTTCTTGAAGAAGTAAAGAGTGCAGCCAGTAAACGTAACTAGCGCAATCTTGTTCCATCTAACTGGGACCATGGTATTCTACATGGTACTCTACTTAAACTGTATTATTTGCTCAAAGTGCTAGTGAGTGGAGTTTGAAAAATGCAGAAGATGGTCTACAGGAAATGGTCTATATTCAACAAGGTGAAACTTGGAAAGATCTGGAACCAGAACTGGATTACTTTATTTAAAGAAATTTAATAAGATACATATGCCCTGGGTATATCCCCTTTTGCAATATTTGCCTTCAAAAAGCATACGGTTTCTTTCTGGAGAAATATTAATACAAATTCTTAGTAGCGTGTTTGATCAAAAGTGTAATATATGAAAAAAGCAGAATTCAGTAATCATCTCAAATTATACAGTAAACAGAGGACAGTTTTTTTTTTTTCTGTCAGTTTCTAAAGAAAGGTAGCAATATTACAGATACTTGGTTGCCACTTCAGGGTGTATATTTTTAGTTATTAGCTGACGCTGTCTGTTCAATTGCTCTTTCTCTGCTTTCCAGCTTCTGAGATTTATTGCTTTCAAAGTCTGTATCCAGAGGGCATGACAGCATCATAACAAACAATAACAGAGCAAAAGGCGCAGTATAACATATTTTGGGGTGTCATAGACTATATGGCCAGGAGAAACTATTGTAATTTTGTTGTCTAACCTTCAACTTAGCACAGAACATATAACAAGGCTGACTAAACTCTGTCCCAAATTGCCTCTAATCTTTGAAGTGAACAGAAACATAATCCCTGATCTAAAATATCTGTGTTGAATATTTTGTCCTAATTCTGATAATTGAGCCTATATAAGACTATATATCCACCTCAAATATGGATAAATATTTATAGTGAAATTGTTCTTAATAGTATTTAATACATACGCTCTTTAATTTCAGAAGCTCTGAACAATGAAGCTCTATGGAAGTCATTTGCATGTTAATGAACTGTGTTTTTCCTTTCTCTGTGTTTAATCTGAACAGCTTTTGTGATTACGTACTGCTTTTACTGGTTTTGGTTGTTTTTTAAGGCATGGTATGCTATTTTGAGGGCCATCTGATTGCATGGCATAGAAAAACATAGCATTAGAAAACCTCAACAGGGATTTTGGACTGTTATGATGCGTAATTTTTTCTAACAATAAGGAAACTGGAGTGAATGGAGTTGTTTTGATTCACGAAAGCAGCTGCAGTCTTTTCTCACCTCTAGACTGTGAGTAACATCCCTGTTGTGGAGAAGGTGGAGTTCAGCTAGAGTGGGTAGCAGTACGGATTTGAGTGAATCAAGCCTTTAAGGATGGGAGACACTACGGACCAGTGCCGTGGGGAAGAGCTGGGATCTGAATTCCTTGTAAATTTTTGGGTCCTGCATATTACATACCATGTTTTTCTTCCTCCTTTGTGCTGTCAAATACTTTTTGCCTCCTCTCTCTAATCCAGAATTCTCCAAAGTAAAGCTTAGGCTTTTTTGAATGGTATGTGTTCTGCACGTCATTTATCCAAACCACAAGGCACCACTGACATTTTCTCAGATTTAACAATGGGTAAAGTGTAGGAATAAGTCTAGGATCTTAAATTAAGGATGCCTCCATATTAAACATCAAATATTTTATTTATATTACATATATAAAATCCTATAAAGTTGCTTAGAAATTCAGAGGTGTAGATGAGAGTATTGTTCAAGGACTCAGTATGATGTCTTTCAAATTAGAATCATAGAATGCATACAAGAAACATTTTAATTAATTAATTTTAAAGGCATGCTAATAACTGATTGTGGGCCAATTTGTCTGAGCAGGAGTTATTTAAAATAGATTGCAACAGATTCAGTGTTTACTCATGATTTTATGAAGGTTACTCCAGAACAAGTTGCTATGTTCCACAACAAAATCCAGTCTTTATTAAAAATAAAATAGCTGTCAAATGGCAAGTGCTTTGAAATAAAGGATAAATGCAAGCTGGGTATAGCGTTTACTGCTACCTGTTGTGAATCATCTGTGAAAAATACATTACATTCAAGTAAGAAGATTGTCTTATTAATATTATTTTTTTTCTTGGAATGAGGTAAATGCATAAACCCTATGAGAAGGTGAACTGAATAAGATACTGTGTGTTATTCACAAATATATCACTCAGATGTTTCAGATTTCAGTTTAATTCAGATAAATCGAAACAGAGCTTGTTTGGATCTCCAGAAGGATTAAACTAGCCTGGGGGACTTAGCAGTGTGATGGCAGATGAAAGTTAACAGAAACACAAGTGAGGGACTCTTTATGATTCAGAACGTGTAATATTATGTTTAAGGACTGCTAATTGGGGAGGTTTCATTGGGAGACATTCTTTAGATTTTCCTAGTTAGTTTTGTAAAGAAGATTATCTAGTACACAGAATCCGATAAAAGAACAAATAAGAAATATTAAAAAAGAGATAAATAATTACACAGAAAAACAGTTTTTCTAGTAAGACTGATTTGCTGTCACTGCCATTTCAGAACAGTGTTAATGAAAGAAGTTCACATAAGGATATGAAGCAACTGTCATGATGATAGAACTTCAAATGCAATCAAAATGCACGATATATAAAAAGGCAATTTGGCAATGTTTTAAGCACCTTTGTCCTTGATAACTACAATAATGAAGTTAAAATGCTTTGCATTAACATCCTTTAGCAGGATTGCATTCTGGAAAAGGGCTTGAGTGAGTATGCAAACTAATGAAACAAATAGTGAAGGCTGATCAGATACTGCTCTTGATATGTTGCTTAACATAAGGTGAAGATTCATGGAATGTTACTGCATTGTAAATTTAAAAATAGCAATCCTTGCTGCAGAAGCAATAGATCTGGAGATGTCTGGTGCAATAGATCTGGAGATGTCTGGAACATAGAAAGAATTAGAGTTCCATGAACATCAAATCTAACTGTGGGGGGGTTGACCTGTGCTAGCAGCTAAGCACCCACCCAGCTGCTTGCTTGCTCCCCACCCTGAATGGGATGAGGTAGAGAATTGGAAGAGCAAAGGCAAGAAAAACTTGGGCAAAATAAAGGCAGTTTAATAAGAGAAGGAAAGAGGTGTGAGGGGGTGATGGACAAAAACTCAAATGATGCAAAGCCAGTCGCTCACCACCTCCCATCAGTAGACCAATGCCCAGCTAATGGCTACTGTGGAAAGACTGACCCTCCAGCGAGCTGGCTGGGGGTGCCAGGAGGCTGGGAGGGGACACAGCTAGGACAGCTTTGCTGAACTGACCAAAGGGATATTCTATACCCATCAACATCATTCTCAACAACAACTACTAGAGGATAGAGAGAGAAACAGAGAAACCCCAGCACTATGCAGGCAGTGATCAGCAGCAGCTAAAACACTGGTATTGCAGTTTCAGTCACAAATCCAAAACACAGCACCATACAGGCTACTAGGAAGAAAACTAAGTCCTTCCCAGCCAGACCCTCAATACTCACCAATCCACTTCAGACACTTCTGAAGTTCTCTCCGTAGTACAGAAATGCTGATGGAAATGTGCATAGACTTGTTAACAAAGGTCTCAGTTTTTTATCAGTACTCTTGAGGAGTAGCACGTCGATCTTATTTGTGCTACTGAATAGTTTGGGACTGCTTATAGTGGAAAGTGTCAGAATCAGCTTTATGCTACAGAATCAGTGATGATGCATCGTTTCCTTTTCTGCTGTAGCACTGTCTACAAGATGGTGTAACTGGACAGGTATCATCATTCTATAAGCTTCGAAGAGCTTGTTTTACTAAGTCATTTGAAACAGAAATGATTCTTGGATGAAAAATAAAGTTTTATAATTAAAACTGATTAAATTAAACAATTGAGAAACTGTGAACCTCAGGCAAACTGCCTGTAGTTTTATTTCATATCTACTCAATTCCTGCTGTCTGTTTTTAAAGCCTACAAGAGACTGAATTACCTGAAGAAGTAAAATTTTGTAGTGAAACCATTACAGTCATAAATCTATTACAAATCTGTGTCAGGTATTAATTGTTTCAAATTCCATTTCTCAGAAAAGGCATGATGGAACAATGCCTTGTCTCTTACTACAATTTTTTTTTACCCTCTTTGGATAACATTTTTACCTATCGAGTTCTTGCCTTCTGAAATTTTGAATCGATATGTGTGAAATGAACCTGATCTTCCTTTGCATCAAACTGATTCCAAATGGACGTACCTCCAACTGGAGTAATATGATGGTAAATCAAGTTGGATGTCTGCAATGTTGGGGTTAATAGAAGAGCAATTTGGAGTCCTTCAAAATCTGAACTTGCTTTGTGATTTCCTGCATATTTCTGCTCCACTATTAGTGATATCTGATCAATGTAGCTAAGCTGGGTTTTGTGCTAAAACAGGATAAAATGAGATTTTTGTTTTTTAAAAGGTTACCACACCTTGTAACACTTAGTTTTATTTCTAACATGCTGAAGCTTAACATATACCTAGCCATAAAATTTCCAATGCCAAGACCTTCAGAAGTTAAAAATCAGTTTGGGTTCAAAGTCTTGATAAAGCAAAGCTTCTGAGAGTTGCTGAGGATTTCACTCCAGGTGTCGTGGGCCTGAGTGAGCCTTTGATTCCAGTGCAGTAAGGAGCAGGCCAAGTGAAGAAACGCGCTTTGGTACACAATACGTGTGTGAATTTCCTCCTAAGTCTGAAAAAGATCCTCTAGCTAGATAACATATCCTGCTGTAGACTTCTTGGCTTTTCAGCAGGCATGGCTTGTTAGAGTGGAAGCTGCCGACTGTAGCAGCAAAGTGACAGTTCACGGGGAGTGAACTGCAAACTATGTGTGCCCAACTGCTTGGAGTAAAGTTTAGCTTCCTCATATTGAAATGCCACTTAACCAGAAATGACTAGAGAAAAGAAGCTGCACTTTGAGAAGATGTGGTAAATACAGTATAGTAGGATGATACTTGGCAGGTGTAAATTGAGGGAAAATCCACATTAGTTAATAGTATTATCTCTGGAATTTGCAGGAAATATAGCCAAGAGCAAACTTTAATTTTTTTTTTTTTTAAATCATGTTGGCGTACTTTCTTGAACTTACCTTTCTCATTTTTGTTTGTGACTTCCAGGTCTGGCTTGGAACCAACATTTTATGCTAGGTTACCTTGGCATAATGATCTGTATTCTTAACATCTTTTCTTCCTTACCTACTTCTCAAATGACTATGAGACAAAGTGATCTTTGCAAAAAGACGTACTACATTGTGTTTGAAAAGCTATAAGCTATTATGAGTAGTTGCTAACAGAAATATTGGCAATATTTAGGAGAAAAAAAATGCTTCCCATATCCCAAATTCTGACTGGTACTCAATGTTTCTTGGCAGGGGAAATGGTATCTGATTAAAACACAAAAGGTGGCTTTTTTTTTTTTTTTTTTTGAGATCTTCTAAGAGTCGCAGATGAAATATCTGAAGGAATTTTCTAGGGATAAATTGGTTCCTTAGGTTTTAAACACAGTTGTCTAAGATTTTTGTAATAAAATGTAATTATTAAAAAAGGTATGTTTTAGATAATCTAAAAATACTTAGAGGTCCTTAGAATATCCATTAGGTATATTCTAAAGGGTATCAGCAAGGATTTAGCTTGTGAATGAAATGAGTTTGTGAAAGAAATGCTGTTTTTATCATTAGTCAGCATACCAGTTTCTAGGCTGCTTCTTCGAACGGCTTGCATTTGGAGGCTCTGATTTACAGAATTATACAAAAGTGTTGAATGTGACCCTCTTGGAAGTCATGTTCTTTGACAAGTGATGAGAAATTAAGCAACTGATCTACCTCATGCATTAGTTGTCTGAAATTTTCACTAAAACAGGTTCTTAATTACTCCATTTTCACTCCAGAACTGAAGAGTTAGGTTGCTCTCCAATAACAGCTGAGGGTATATAATGTGTGTTTGTCATGTACGTGTATGACTTTTGTGTAACTGCCTACATAGAAAATGCATAATATTTTGGGGGGCCAGAAGGAGACAGGATTTTTTCAAAATGATTGACGGACTTAGGAGCACAGAATCAAGTCATTTAGGTGCTTATGAAAATCCTAGTCTTCAGTGCCAATGCCAGGCTTTGGTTGAGATTTAGAAATAGCTGGCAGGGTGGGGAAAGGGTAATGATTTCGACCTTTTTTTCTTGGAAATAATCATCTATTACAGAAAGAAACTGTAAATCCTTTACAATTGTCAATCCAGTCATTGTTAAATTTATACTAAATACACGTGGAATTTTACTGTGTTCCATTTGGAAGACGAAATCTTAGTTCCAATTAGTATTTTTCAGGGAGACATATTAACGTCATATTAACATTATAAACGTTATATTAACGTTATTAATGTTATTATTATATTAATAATATTAATTATTAACGTTAAGGCAAATGACATTATTTGCATAGCCACTTCTGCTTACAGTAAATGCTTTTAAATGATATTAACTAAATGATATTAACGTTAAGGCAAATGACATTACTTGCATAGCCACTTCTGCTTACACCAAATGCTTTGGCAGAGTCAACCTGAAGTTCCTTGTTGCCTTTGTGGCTCTTGTGCCTCTTTGCATTGGAGTAAGGAGGCCAAAAGTAAAGGAGGGTGAAGATCAGTCATCTAAGCAAGTTCTTACTTATTTTAGAGAAAAGAACCTTAATAAAATGCATTTGTTACTGTTATTCTAATATTTAGATGAGGTAGTACACTAACTCACCTTTAATTACAGTTGATGAGTTTCTACAGTCTTGAGCACATGGAAAGTGAGGAAAGTGCCTTGCCTAAGCACCTCTATTAAATAAGCAGGGGCATATATGTTGATCTTCATCTTGACCTGAGCTGAAGGTAATAGCATTTTTCCCTGTTCTGGGGCCAGTTTGTGATAGTATTTGAGGATGCAGGCTAAAAAGGAATTCAGATTTTTATTTTCCAGATTTTATTCACTTTAATGAGGAATTAAAATGCTTCTTAGCCTGCCAACTATTTTTTTTTAAGCTATTCTTATTAAGATTTTCCCTTAAAGGCTAATACTGCCTTTAAGCCCTCTAGATCCCTGAAAAGTTTCCAGATTTCTATTTGAAATATACATTACAACAAAAAATTGATTGTTTTAAATTCTAGCAAGTGCACATTGTTCTTTAGGGAGTGTTTACACACTAAAATGAAATTCTGTAGTCTGCCTACCAAATGCTACTGTTATTTCCCTGAAAAGTCACCAGTTATACTGGGTGGGATTAATCCCATCTTGATACTGTCATTGAAAACAGATAGATGAATTGCATCCTACAAGGGCCTATTTTCCTTGTTCTGACCAGAAGGAGAGCTGCATCTAGCTAACTCATATGTCAGTATCTACATTGTGATAGTCTGCAAGATGAATTTAATCCATTTTGATTAAATTGAGGTAAGGGATGTAATTTTCCCAATTCTTATCCCAGCATTCACTGTTTTTAATTTAAGACCCTCAATATTCTTTTTAGAGGGGACCATTTATAGAAAGTTTTACTCCAAGACTTGTGTGTTCTAGTACTGCCACTTCTGGTATTAAGCCTTCTTTTCTAGTTGCTCTTGTTATAAGCCAGGAGTATGATCTTTTGGAAGTAATACAAATAGAGAACGAGAAAATGGTCCTTGCACCAAAGAGATCTAAGTTTAAAAATAGGAGAAGAAACAATGGGCAAATAAAGACAGGGAAGTACTAGGGAACGATGTTGTTGTGATAGGGATCTTTGTGCACCAGCAGCCTAATACTGTTATATTTTGTTATTGACTTCTACATTTTGTGTAGGAAAGCTGGACTGAAAGCCTAATTATAACATAGCAGTTATTTCTTGTGGCAAGTAAAACATAATTCAGGTAAAAAGAAATGCAACCTGTTCTGGAGTGGAAAGCCAGGTGGCCGTAAGAGTTGTGGTGGTGGTCTCTAGACTGAAGTGGCCAGTTTTGGGTTGTCTGATGTGGAGCCTTGTTGAATACTTGCCTGAATACTGCCTTGTTGCAAGTCAAGCCAATGTTTTCATAAATGATTTGGATGTAGGACTAGAAGGTGTTTTGAGTAAGTGTGCTGACGATACTAAACTGGGAGGAACTGTTGACTCTCTTGCGGGTGGAAAGGCCTTGCAGATGGATCTAGACAAACTGGAGAGCTGGGCAATCACCAGCCGTATGAAGTTTAACAAGAGCAAGTGCCGGGTCCTGCATCTGGGAAGGGGCAACCCTGGCTACACGTACGGACTGGGGGACGAGATGCTGGAGAGCAGCCCCACAGAAAGGGATCTGGGGGTTTTGGTAGATAGCAAGTTGAATATGAGTGGGCAGTGTGCCCTGGCAGCCAGGAGGGCTAACCGTATCCTGGGGTGCATCAAGCACGGCACTGCTAGTTGGTCGAGGGAGGTGATTGTCCCGCTGTGCTCTGTGCTGGTGTGGCCTCACCTTGAGTACTGTGTGCAGTTTTGGGCGCCAGTGTACAACAAGGACGTGAAACTATTGGAGAGTGTCCAGAGAAGGGCTACAAGGATGGTGAAGGGCCTAGAGGGGAAGATATACGAGGAGCAGCTGAGGTCACTTGGTTTGTTCAGCCTGGAAAAGAGGAGGCTGAGGGGAGACCTCATCGCGATCTACAGCTTCCTCACGAGGGGGAGCGGAGGGGCAGGCGTTGATCCCTTCTCCCTGGTGACCAGCAATAGGACCTGAGGAAATGGAGTCAAGCTGTGACAGGGGAGGTTCAGGTTGGATATAAGGAAAAGGTTCTTCACCGAGAGGGTGGTCGCGCTCTGGAATAGACTTCCCAGGGACGTAGTCACAGCACCAAGCCTGTTGGAGTTTAAGAAGCGTTTAGACCGTGCTCTCAGTCACATGGTCTGAATTTTTGGGTAGATTTGTGTGGAGGCAGGAGTTGGACTCGATGATCCTTGTGGGTCCCTTCCAACTCGGAATATTCTATGATTCTATGATGTGCTGTTTGACGCTTTTGTCAGTAATCATCATGAAGAGGCAGGTATAGCAAAGCAAGCCGTGTTGCAAATGAGATGGTTTTTAAGATTGCAACATGCTTTCAGGGATACTAGAGAGGTGTGTCACAGGGCTAGCAAAAGTCTAACGCAGTAGAAAGTTTTATTAGAGAAGAAACCAGGAGGAAAAGAGTTAATAAAACTTTTTAGCATGCTATTTCATTTTCTTCTTGAGCTTTCATCAGGATTCCTTTATTTCAAGGTGCCATTGAATGAGTGAATAAGTGAATAAGTGTGTTGTTTTCTGCAAGCCTCTGTATTTAGGTTTCCCAGAGGGCTGCCTGCCTGCAACTTCTACTGACATTAGCTGAACCTGCAGGTGCCCAACATTTCTGAAAAACAGGCTTTTTTTTTTTGATTTTTTTTCTTAATCTAACTTAAAGAGTAAACGTACTGTGAATCTGACTTCTAGGTTATTGAGAACAACTCTTAGGACAGAAAAATATGAAGTTACCTTTAGATGGGGGAGGGGAGGGATATATTCTGATATTCTGTTACTTTCCAGTAAATTGTTTATTTTGCCACTAAAATTAGGGGCCAAAGGTCAGAGTCAGAGCAAGGCTACAGCCTTGTGCTGTCAGGGGGGTGGTTACCATCTAGTTCTAGAGTGCTGCATAAATGTACATCTGCAGGTATAAAAGCACTCACGTAGCCGAATGTTGCAGCATTCAGTTCCTGCATATGGTTAACTAGATGACAATCTGATTATTTTATTACTTGTTAATAAAATCCGTGCTATTCCAGTGCATGATAGGTAGCATATTAAAATAGCAAAGATAACTGTGAAATTTTAGAACAGCTGCAAGGTTGATGTTTTAGCTGCATAAAAGCAATTTCTTTTAATGTTTGAAAAATTAAAGTTATCCTATGCATAACCCTATCAAAGTCAATGCAGGATCTATTTGAGATACATTTGTCTCAGTTTTGCAACATCCCTATCCCTAGTAGTTGCAAAAGTGTAAGACTGAAATATTATCACAGCTCAACCTGTTTGTATGTATATGGAGGGCCTCCAAAGCGTTTTAATTTGTTTAAATTTTCATCAATAATTAAACATATGGAAATGAAATCTTAGGAATTTAATAAAACTTGGTCCCTTTTTTCTTGCATCAGCTACCTCACTTCTATTTTTCTGCTGAGTATAGGCATGTATTCGTAAAGTAATGTACATTTTGTTGTGTCATCTTGTTTTGAAAAGCAAGACTGGCAAAAAACAAACAAACAAAAAAACAAAACCAACAACAAAAAGTAGGTTTTCTGTCTGCCTTGGTCTTTAAGAGGAAAGATTTCTGATTCTTTCGTGCTGTGCTAGAGTGATAAGCTCAAAGAAACAATGCTTGTACCTGCTAGCACAAGGTGAGTTTAGAACACACAGCACTGCATATTAGTATCAGAATTTTATGATATGTTTTCAGTAGCTGTTTAGTCATGGCCTTTTATAAAAGATATTTATTTTTTTAAATTGCATAGCTAACATTTCAGCAGTTTATGTTGTGGGAACACTGCTCTTCCCTTTCAGTTGCATAAAAGACTTCTGGCAATTCCAGCAGTTACTTACGTGAGAAATTTATATGCGATATATTTGTTTGTTAATAAGTTTTTAAGTTCACTGAAAGGAGTCATTGCAGAGACATAAAGAGATTCTCAGGAGTACCAGCTGTGCTATTCCAGCGGTCCCTTGGTGGTCGCTAGGAACATCTGATTAAGGCAGAGAGTAAGGGAGGAGTAAGAGAGATTAATAATACAGGGTTACAGCAGATGACAAAAGACTGGGGATTGATTACTGAGTATTTCTAATTTTCTACTAAAGACTGGCCACTTCTCAGATCTTGGACAAATTGATCTTCTTTCTCAGCTTCTCCATTTTGTAGCTATATATAATGGTATTGCCTTTAACTGCACAGCCACTTTTGATGATTATACTTTGTTTTTGAAGCACTTGGCAAGTTGGAAAATTTATGCAAGTGCTAGTTATATAATGTTAGAACATGAGTTTTTACATTGGTTTTAATGGAGAATACTTTGCGTACAAATTACCAGTGCAATTCTCCATGCTGCTGTTTGAGGTCAACGGCATAAAGACATATCTTTTAGATTGGGATGGTGAAATGTGTGTGATATAGATGGAGATGTGATGCATTTCCATCCTTCATGGCTTTCTCTTTCAGCATGATATTGAATTTGACTTGATGCTTGTTTACTACCTCTGTCTATTAGCTTTATTTTCAAGGTCTCGACATGGTTTTTGTTCAGGTTCTTCAACAACTGACTAGTGACAGCTGTCTGCTTTGTTGTAAAATAGTTCTGGACAGGTGTTTTTTCCTGGAACTGAAAAGCATGAATGTTGGGTACTATGGAAGCAAAAAGTGATAGCCAGTTAATATTCCTTGATTTGTATTCTTTTTTTTTTTTTTGACTGTACCCCACAAGCTAGTCTGTCATGTATTTATTGGTACAGGTGGAACTTCCATGGTCATCTATCTGTTTTACATTTAAAGTGAATTTAGTTTTTATGAAAGGCTTCAGGAAGTTATCCTCATTGACAGTCTATTTGAGCATCCTACAGTGTATATGGGATTTTTTTTTTTTTCCTAATTCCTGTACCACAGCTATTCCATTGAGGAACCACATCACATATAAGAAAGAGAAGTAATTTTCATGGTGGCTGTTGTTGTTGTTGTTCGTTGCTTTGTTGACTTGTTTGCTTCCTCTAAGACATTGGCATCTCAGCTAAGATTACTATCAGGAGTGCTAATTGGATTTAACTATGGTAGTTAATTTTAAGTTGTCCCTGGCATTGGGAAGGAATAAAAGCAAGATTTCATCAGAGTTCTTCTTTGTATTTGTTCACTGAACCCAGATTTTAAATGAAACAGTTTAGCCTTAATGAACCCACTTCTGAAGAAACCAGTTTCATCAGAAAATATAAACCTTGCTAGGTTCTTCTGTTGCTTAGACCTTTCAACTGTCAAATAACAACTCAAGCAAAATAATTGCATCTCCATTATGTTGATACTGTAGGTAAATATTTGATATGTTTTATAGTCCTGAAGTATGCTGTGCAGAGCTAAAAATACCCTCTGGGAGAAGGGCTCTGAGGGCATGGTGCCCAGAAGCGGGCTGGCAGCCTCCAGAAGCAAGCAGAGGGAGGCAGCAGCGCTGTCCTCTGACTGAAGAGGTTGTGGGGTGGTCCTTGCAGGCGTTGCGAGGCTGTTCTGTCACAGCGTTTCTTGTCCACAGCTCAATGTAGCTACTGCACATAGATGTACTATCCCTTTACATTTAGTGGCATATGTTTAATCTAGTGGGCTAAGTACTATATAAATTGATTCAGTCCATCAGTACACCCAGGGTGAGGCCTATTGAAGCTGTCCTGAAGGTAAAAGCTATAGAGGTGCTTGGATATTTGGGACTACAGTCTCAAAAATCTATATTCACCTTGCTCCTGTGCATCTCAGATAGGTGGGCTTGGTATCGTCTGTGGAAGGAACTGTAAAGTTTTCCTAGAGAAATGAGATGGATTAATGCTTTACAGAGCAGCTCAGAGGTCTAATCACCCCTGTTTCACTATTAAGCAAAGACAGAGTATTTTCAAGATAGTACTCTTAAGTTTTGTTCTCTATTTTGTTTGCTTGACTACACTTTACACTTATCTTCAGAAGTATTGAATGTGTGCTCCTCCTGTTGGTGTCATTTTGTCCCTAGTATCTTTGACAGGCACAATGTCTGAAGTTGTGCTTTTCTTCCTCCCCAGATGGAGTCATACATCGATAACTCTCCTGGAGTATTAGGAAGTAGTTCAGAAATAATAGCTTTCATTTATTTATGACTGATGCTCACCGCATCAAAACTGATATAATACCTCACTGTAGAATTACAACAACTTCGTATATTATTATTTGTATGTGACTTCATGCAACAACATACGTTATTACTTTTTAAAATATCAGCTGTTTCAAGTTAGTTTATTAATAGCAGTTTTCTAGGTATCTGTTGGAATCTGAGTTATCCCTGTCATGTGTGTGTTTTATTACTTATTTATTTATTTATTTATTACACCAAGATAGGATACTAACTGTGGCCAAGGATAAAACAATGTTCCTTCAGTTTGAAAACAAAACAACCCTGCCTCCTCCCAACCACAACCTCCTGATACTTATTACAGTATATTTTTATGTGCTGTATGCTGCTATTTACTGTTGATATTTATGGGGTTAAATAGTTACTTTAAATCTTCTTGAAAGATGGTGTGAGTTTCTTTCAATCAACATACATCTCTTCCAAATACGACTGCATTTTGATTTACTACGTAGAGGTTACACAGCGTTTGTTTTCCTTGTAATGTCTAGTGAAAGCTTTGCACTGTCTCACAGTTCAGCGCTGAAATGAAATACATTTATTTATGAACTAACAGACAAGCTTATAATACCTAGTAGAATTTTATTTCTTATTTGTATGTCTTATGCATGTCTGTAGCTACAGAGGACAGAGAATGTACTATTTTTTGGCTTTTTTTAATAGATACTGTTTTTTTCTTTTATGAGACTGATAATGATTTTCTACTTTAGCATTCTGGTATTGTCTTTTGAAATCTTTTATGCATGTTAGTTATGATTTTACACAGGAACCTTAACTTAATATTTAGAAAGTAATGGGATATTTTGAATCTAGCTTTTACCTTACATTTTTTCCAGTGAATTAATTTGGTTTCCACAGAGCCATAACATATGTCATACTTGCTGATATTGTTTGTTCCCCCCACCCTTTAAAAAAAATGACTGTGGGGAGTATTCAGCAAATGCTGTTCTGCAGTCACTGGTCTATTAAGATGGAATACCATTGTGCAGGATTTATGCATAAGGCTCTCCAGGTTTGTTTATTACTCCATGGGTGTCTCTTATGTAGCCTTGGAAAATATATAATAGTATTAGACCAATGTTGGGAGCCAAAAACATGAACAGTTGAGGGCTGTTGGAGCCTTACGCTAGACAGAAGAGATTCAGTATTTTCTCCCTAGATAAGGTGAAAAAATATTCCTATAATATAGTCAAGTCTGTTTTTCTCCAAAAGCTCATCCATCAGTGTTGTGTTATATGAGATAACTTCTAGGATAAAATGAGATGATGTCAGGAGACCGTTTATTTAAAAAATATACCACTCAGCATTGTAACTGATGCTAGAAATTTGTTAAGGAAGTCAAAATTTTCCGGAAATATTGGGAGGGAGGAATAGCAGAAATGAAGCAGCTTGAGAGCTAACAGCTTCTGGAGCTTGTTTTAGATATGGTGAAGGAACAGGGAAAAATGAAATGTTCAAGTTAGTAACCAGGCCGTTTGAAGCCTCTAAGAAACAAGATCAATGTGCTGAAAAGTGTTATTTCTTGAGATTTTGATGCTCTTAAAAGAAAAAAAAAAGGCAAAAACATTATTTCTCATGTTATTGATATATGAGTAGTGCTGAAAGAACTTTTTCAGATTTCATTTTGTAGTAGAGGAAAAGCAGCACTTGCAGTTATTCAGTAAACAAATGCAGGGATGTGAAAAGAGAGGGGAAAAAAGCTATGCTAAAAGCTTCCATTTCAAAATAGTGGCTGTGTTTTGTCAAAGACCTTGCAGCTGAAGTCGATCTCTTACCAGGTTTGCAAACCTGATTATAGATTCAGCCAAGTGTCCCAAAGCAGAAAAGTATTAATTGTGCTATTAAAGTTATACATGTAGCTTTTCAACTGTAGTATAATATTAAATATTAAGACACAGATTTCATTACTGCATAAAATTAAAAAATAGAAATCTCAAAGATCATTTGCAATTAAAACTGATCTATTTTGCAGTTTTTAAGCTGTAAATCATGTGTTGTATATGTTCCATTCAGACTATTAATCTTCCAGTAGAGGAATATTAATGCTGCTGTGCAAATTGCTAGCAAAAAATTTGTTCAGGAAAAATGAAATCAAAATGGAGCATAGGCAGAGGAAAGTATGATGGAGAACTTATTTTGTGAGGTAAATGAGGAGACAGTAGCTTTCTTAATCTAGGAATATTTAAGGCCAAAAGGAAGTTTAATTGCTCTGAGAGGAATAATACATCAGGGAAGGAGAGCAAAAAAGAAATATAGAAGCTCAAACTTTTTTGGTATATGAACATATGCATTGGATAAAAATAAAATGTAGGGCAGAAATCAAAATAAATTTCTGAACCATCAGAAGTTTGACCAGCCTCCCAATGCAGATGAGTGTAAAAGAAAGCAGATGCACTTAAGATGGAGGGAATTTAAGGGAATAATACAATGTGGTATGTGCAATAACAGGGGACTTATTCATTGTCCCAGGAGATCCCTTGCAGGTTCACTTCCTATATGATAAGCTTCTCCATTCTAGGACCTGTATAGGACTTAGAATTTGTTTTTAATATTGCATGGGAGAAAGTGTAGTTTAGGCACTAGCCACAGTTTTTGAAAATCTTTTATTAAATTATTGGCTTGGCCACAGACTTTCAGTGCTTCATGCAGGTCTCTTGATTTTCCCATGCTGACTACTAATAGTTCTTCACAACTGTGGTTTAAAGGTGATATTTCAATAGGATTTGTAAGGCACTCAGATAATTAAGCACTCAGGAACTTAAGTCACACAAAATTTTGCTACCTGGCTGTCTCTGAGGTAATGACGCCCTGCCAAAAAGTGGGTAAGTGACTTCTGAGTGGTGCTGACCGATGCTTCTCTGCAAATTCACAAAGAGAGGAGTTTTAGGACTCTGTCTTCATAACCCAAGAGGCAAGTCTTGGTACTTCTGCTGCCAAGGAGGCAATCCACTTGGGGACTTTCGTAAATCTAGGGCAACTCTACACTGTACTAGATTGTCACAGAATGCTACTAGAGCTGAAAAACCTCTGATAAAAGCATAAAACAACACCAATAAAAGCTAAGGAACTTGTTAAGAGATGATTCACTGGGTCTGAGCCAAGCAGGGTGCTGTGTGATAGTCTTAGTTCCTGGAATTTGCAAGTGGATAGTGTTGATGAGTGACCCAAACCTGACAGATTTGCATGTGTCTAAGCAGACTTAGTATTAGATCTGCAATTGAGTGTCATTATTTTAATATAATTCCCTGTACAGAATGATTGAGAAAATTTATTAGCTTTGTATCACAAGCTAAAGATTGTGAGAATAAAGGAAAATAATGAGTTGAATTATTCTATATCATTTGTATCCCTCAATGTGCTTTCTTCCATTCATTAGTTGTCCAAGTTGACTGATACTTGAGTCGAGAGATGTGAAATGTAGTCCTGACTTTTGGCTTTTTGTATGTTATGGATAGCCTTGTGGTCTTGTTTACTGTAGTGTCACCTTTTAAATACATTTTATGAATTTACATGGACAGCAATGTTATGATGTGTAGAAGTACCATATTCTTATCCCTGTTTTTAGGAATAAGGAACAAAGACAGGATATTTGCCCAAATACAGCTGTCATCAGAAAGGAGAAGATATTTAGTCCATTGCCTTAGTCAGAAAGCCATCGCTTCTTTGTAAGTGCATTTCCTGTTTCGGCAAACTCTAATATTTTAGAGTTGATGGGCATCCACTCCCTTTTCCTGTGATACGGCATTTCTAAAGTAGAGCAAATTCCATTTTTCCTGTTACTTTATGTCAGTAGTGGATGAGAACAGCATAAAGCTGATTAAAGATGGTTGTCACGTCTTTATGGGTTGCAGCTGTGTTTCTTGTCTGATGGAGAAGTTTGTTGCGTGGTCAGGACTGAAAGGCAACTTCCATCTTGTCGGGAAGGAGTGAATGCTACAGTGGGAGATAATTTTTTTTGTCATGAGTGTCTGTCACCTTTCCAGAGCAGGAAGATCAATGCTAATTTTGAAGCAATGCAGCATCTAGAGGAGGCTGTGCTCATTTAACTGGGCCATCTGATTTTGCTTTAGTTACATAAGGATAATGGTAACTTCATGAGAACAATTCTAATGCTTGTCACTGGAAATAGCTACTGTTGGGGAGAAGTCCTTTATGTTTGGGAACACCACTTACTTTCTAAGAGAAACTGTTAATTTGAAAATTGTATATAATACAAGCAAACAAATGTCTTTAGTTTTATTACTAAGACTGACATAGCCTCCAAATATGTTCCTAGCATCAGATCAGTCTTTGTTTAGAAAATGCCACAGGGACTCCCATTCTTTATCAAACACAACTGCATAGCAAACCTCTAGTAACAGAATTGCTTACTCACAGAAAAATTGTCATTAAGTAATGCATACATGTTTTTCTGGTTGTATATAATGTTTTTGAAAATCTAAATTGTATTGCTTTTATTTTTCATGATACCATTTCCCTGTTCAATTTGTTCTGCTCTTGAAATGATGTTTGAGCTGACAGTGATCTCCCACAGCTTGTCTACCACCACAGAGTAAAAATGTACATGCAGTTGATTTTCTGTTCATTCTGCCTTCTAGCTCCAAAAAAAAAAAAAAAAGGTGAAGCTGAGAAAGAAACATGGCTAGAACCATTTGCGAAACCTATGTGATAAAGGGAAACCTCTTATACCAGCAGGATTTTTGGGGACTGGCTGTTCCCTTCTGGTTAACTTTATACTCTAAACACAGTAACTGTGGCCTCTTAACTTTCATTCTTCTGTTTTCTTTTTTGTTTGTTTGTTTTTATAATTGGCTTAGCTCTTTTTTTTAAATATATTTTCACAAAAGTATAACGTAAGAAGTGCCATACTGGGTCAGACCACTGGTCCATCTAGCCCTGTATTTTGACAGTGGCAGCAGATGATGTTATTTCAGGAGGGTGCGTGAGCCTGGACACTTTCTGAAGTTTGTTGCCCACATCTGTCTCCAGCAGCCATAGTTGTTTCACTGGGGGTATTAGAGAGGGCATCCATGGATGTTCTCCTCAGTGTCTGTGGAGAAATTACTGACCACCAATTTCTCTAATCCTCATTTGTTCCCACAGATATATCTACCTATACAACACCCTGTGAGAAATTCCAGAAGTTAACTACAGGCTGTGTTTAAAAAAAAACAAAAGCAAGCAAGCAAACAAACAATACAAACCAAAAACACAAAATGAGATGGGGGAAGGACTTCTTTCTATCTGTTATATACTTTGCAAGGATTTCTTCAGATTCTTCCCTCCTTTTCCCTTTGATTTCCAGTACATTTAATCTGGCATGCTTTGCGTGCTTTCCTCTTCCTGTTCAGACAAGCTTTCAGTTTTTTTTTTTTTTTAACTGTTGACCTTTTCTCTGAGATAGTCACCTTTACTTTTCTATTGAGCTGAGAAGGTCTCTATCTGATTGTTTTGTTTTCATTTAGAACTGTGGTAGGCAGTTTTATCTGCTCATCTAATATAGTGGTTCTTGAGCAGCCTGTGGTCTGGTGGATATCCTGATTTTTGGACCACTCCATTTGTTTTTTTTTTCTTTTATTAGCTTTGACAACTTGTACCATTCCTATGTCATGTTCTTTCTTGAAATTGGTTCTCTTATTCTGATTTTACTGGCACGCTCCATCTTTTTTTCAGTGTTAATTCTAATTGTGTTGTGATTACTCTTTAAGATCAGTTCTTCCACTTGTGACTTGACCCAAGTCCTCTGCTCCACTTATGACCAATGCCAGAACAGCATCTCTTCTTGGGGGTTCCAAGACTAGTTCTTTTAGGAACCAGTCACTGCATCGAGAAATCAAATTCCTACATCTTGTGCTGATGTGACATTAGTACAGAAGACTGCATATGAGTAGTTGAAATTTGCTTTTTCTGCATATCTGCATGTTTTCTGCATGTCTGAGTATGTTGTATCTCAAAAAGGTTCCTGATTAAATTAATTGTTCTTGTAAGGACATTGGTATTACGGTCGCAGTACTGCCATTCATTACTTGCGTATGGTATCAACAAGGATTTTTTTTTCCCAAGATATTTTTAACCACTTGGATTTTGTATTATTCTTTATGTACAGTGCCACTCCTGTCATCCCTGAAAGGCTGATGGCTTGGCAGTCTCATATCCCACCGATACTATCCCCTTTGTCATGTTTCTTTAGCACCTCCGATGTTGAGGTTGCCATTTGATACCTGACATTCAATTTCTGCTATCTAATGTATATTTTTATGTGTCTAATATTGTTATAGAAGCATTTATAAGTTTTGTTCATACTTTGTTGTTCACTATTGCATGTGCTAGTCAGTTTGCATTGCAGGTGGTTTGACTTGCCTTTCTTATTTATTCCTTAGTTCCCAGTTTGTAAGAACCCTTTTCTTGACACCATTGTCTTGTGATTGCATTGAGATGCACCTTGTTTCTTGTGCCTCACATGTGGATTTGGAAACATTTCAGAGAATGCTACCATGGAGGTCCTTGACTTCAATTTCGTACCTAAGCAACAGAATGTAACCTTGAGAACATTTCTCTTGCACTTGCCTTGCTCCTAGAGTAGTATCAGGGATGGTGACCACAAATACCTCTCTCTCCTTCATGCCCGTCTGTTTGGCAAGTTCTGCAGCCTTTGGACTTGGTGGATGAGTTATAGGCCAGTCCCCTTGGACCTTGGACTTTGCACGCAATCTCTGTTTGATCACTGAATCTCCCATTGCCACCACAAGCTTTTGCCTATTATGGCAGATTCCCATAGCTTCAGGAACCTCCTTGGTACTGGATGGTGCTGCGATACCAGCTCTCAGCCCAGCACGAGCACTGCTACTGCTGCAGCATTCTGCTAGACCTTGTGTATGGACTTCTTTATGACACGGGCTGCTAAGGTGAAATACACAAGAGACAGAACAGGTATCAGTTACTGTAGTTCAAAATGTGATCTGCGCTTCTTTCAGTGAACCTATATGGACACGTTTTTTTGTTGTCTTACAGTAAATTAAATTGGAACAATGACAAATGAAAGGGATCATGAAGATGTATGTGCTTTGAGTATATTTCTCATATTGTTCTTCTGCATTGAGTATTAATCTAAAATAAGATGAGATGGCTCTGTTATTGCATTGAAGGATAGGTTTAACCTAATATTAACAGTTTGTCATAAATCTGAACTTTTGGATGTTTAAAATTTATTCTTTTCTAATAAATCTTGACACTTTGATGAATTCAAGGAGCGTTTTTAACCTATGCTGACATCACTTGTTCTAATTCAGTATATTTGCTTTTTTTTTTTAAAACCCACATAATTGTTTCTGTTTATTGCTGCCATATGCTGGTAACTTCTGATATTGAAATGATGATTGTTTCTTTGCCATATTGCTAATTCCTGCACTTTATTTAATGCTTTGTATTATTATTGGAAATGGCAAAGGAATGATATGAATAGATTTTTTTCTAAGTTGCACAATGAATTGTTTGTATATTTCTATTAAGCTAAGACTTTTTTTTTCTTAAGCAGAAATATCAGCCAGAAGATGAAGGAAGTATCCCTCATGAAGTATACTTCGTTCTGAGAATACATTAGGGTCAAATCTAAAAACCAGAAATGTGAATGTGTAGGAGTTTAAGTGGTGAAATACTCATCTTTTTCAGATTAGGTAAGGAGTGAGGGAGTTTAATATATCTTCTGTATAGTTTTCATTTTAATTCATACCACTTATGAGTTTGGTTATGGTTTCTCTAGGAGAGTAGATAAAAAAAAAAGTTGGGTTACTATAGGAAAAAAAAAAGCTTGCCTTCTTTTCTTAACATTCCTAGAAAAAAGTCTTGCACAGCTCAGAATATTGAAAATTATCAGAGTTTTTTTGTCTATATTCATTATTACAAATAAATTAATTTAGCGCTGTCCTGTTTTACAAGTGAGCTCTAACTGTACTTCAATATGTCTGTGCTTCACAACATTTAAATTCCAGGTTTAAATTTTAGTTCAGTAAGTTTGTTACTTAAAAATTATACTTAATAGAGAGCTTACAACTAGGCTATCATTAACAGTGAAAATTTTATCTGCATTAGTAGTGCCTTGGAAATTATGTTACGAATCAGAGCCTTTTATTAAGATGGTTCTGCTAGCTTAAAGATAACAGATTTGTTTTTGCTATGCTGTGTCTGAAATCACAAATGAAAAACACTTAAAGTCTAGGATAGCTCTGTTCATTGAACAACTTTCATAGTAAATGTTTTTTATTTATTCCCTTCATCTCCAATTCACAGAATCATAAAATGGCTTGGGTTGGAAGGGACCTTAAAGATCACCTAGTTCCAACCCCCCTGCCATGGACAGGGACACCTTGCACTAGATCAGGTTGCCCAAAGCCCCCTCCAACCTGCCCTTGAACACTTCCAGGAATGGGGCATCCACAACTTCTCTGGGCAACCTGTTCCAGTGCCTCACCACCCTCTGAGTTAAAGAATTTCCTCCTAAAATCTAATCTAAATCTCCCCTCTTTTAATTTAAAACCGTTCCCCCTTGTCCTATCACTATGCTCCTGGATGAAGAATCCCTCCCCATCTTTCTTGTAGGTGCCCTTTAGGTACTGGAAGGCTGCTATAAGGTCCCCCTGGAGCCTTCTCTTCTCCAGGCTGAACATCCCCAGCTCTCTCAGCCTTTCTTCATAGGAGAGGTGATCCAGCCTTCTGATCATCCTTGTGGCCCTGCTCTGGACTCGCTCCAACAGGTCCACGTCTTTCTTGTACTGGGGGCCCCAAACCTGGATGCAGGACTCCGAGTGGGGCCTCACAAGGGCAGAGCAGAGAGGGACAATCACCTCCCTCAACCTGCTGACCGTGCCTCTGTTGATTCAGCCTGGCTGGCTGGCTTTCTGGGCTGCAAGCGCACAGTGCTGGCTCATGTTGAGCTTTTTGTCCACCAGAACCCCCAAGTCCTTCTCTGCAAGGCTGCTTTCAATGAGTTCTTCTCCCAGTCTGTGCTCATGTCTGGGATTGCTGTGACCCCAGTGCAGCACCTCGCACTTGGACTTGTTGAACTTCATGAGGTTCATGCGGGCCCACCTCTCAAGCTTGTCCAGGTCCCTTTGGATGGCATCCCTCCCTTGTGTTGTATCAACTGCACCACTCAGGTTGGTGTCATCTGAAACTTGCTGAGGGTGCACTTGATCCCACTGTCTATGTCATTGATAAAGACATTAAACAGCACTGGTCCCAAGACAGACACCTGAGGGACACCACTTGTGACCGGCCTCCACCTGGACATAGAGCTGTTGACTGCAATTGCTTCAGAGACTAGAGGAAGAACCCCTGTACTAGGAATGGGGAGCCAGAGATGCAGAGAGAGGACATGATCTTATGACATAGGACTGAGTGCATACTTTAATAGAGCTGAAGTTTTCATATTGACTTTTCTGTTTACTGTCTCCCAATGGACCAGACCTCTTGTGCTTCCATCTGTGGCTAGTCACAGCCCAGACTCCACAAAACTTTTTGGCTAACTTCCCATTTATTTGAAGTAATATAAACAGTGAAGACCTAAATGCTCTTTTGGATCCAGGCCTCTGGAGGTACCTTCTTTTCTTTTTTTCAGAATTACTCACAAGAACTCTGTATATTAAAAGCAGATTACCCTGGAACAATCTCGAATTGCTGAAGACAACTCTACTGTCTGAGCTATTGGCTGGGCTATTTGGTTGGCATGTTGAACTCCTGCAGATTGTTACACGTATTAAAGAGAGGAACTCTTTCTGTGTTACTATTATTGCTCAGTTAGTTGCTTAAGTAACACAGATGTTTGCCTAAACAATTATTTTTAATAGATTTTTAACTGTGTGGAATTATCAAAGTGTGGTCTACATGATCCCACAGATGGTCCACTGTCTTGTAAGGAGCTGGGACCACATAAAAGAAGCTTTAGTCTCCTAACTACTTTTAAATTGACGACTCTGCTAATTTAATCTAGAGAAGAGAGGCTCCCTCACCTTAAAGCTGAAGTACAGGGCCCAGCCATCAGCCAGCCTCCATCCAGATGACACATAAGATTTTCTTTTAAGTTGGTCTGCTGAATGTCAGGGCTCTTCCCCTTGGACCTGTAGATAAGTAGCCACTGTTACATTATCTTCTGAAGAACCAGAATAATTTCCTCTCCAAGTCTCGGTTCTTTCATCTGTAGTGTTTTAAAAATTGCGTTTATAATAGGCTTCATTTTTCAGGGATACTTGCAGTTTTAATCCATACTTGGCCTCTGTATTTTCATGTTCTCATTTCTCTTTGCCAGTTTTTTGGCTGATGAATACTGTTTTGATTTCTTAGGGTTGTCTGTTGTTTGGCAGTTAACAGTTTAATGTTAAATTTGCATAATAGCAAGAATGAGTTAAGCACTTTCATTTCAAGCAGGAGGAGATGTAATTTCTTCTGTGAGTGGAGGGATAAAAAATGAAATGCTGTACCAAAAACATTTATATTGACTCAACGTCATTTTTTGGCTATTAATAAGGGTATACATATATTTGTATGTTTTCTATAGCAGAAGACACACAGTTTGCCATTAAAATGTAACCGTACTTAAAAGTCTGGAGGGATTTCTCTAATCTCCTTTATACTGCAAGACATAAATGATGAAAAAAAAAAAAAAACACCAAAAAACAATTTCAAAATTTAAAATTTTATCTTATTAACTTTAGTTTTTTGCCCTAGGAAATCAATAAGCCTTTGTAAGAGTTTCAGCATCAGTCAAGTGCTAAATTTATCAGAAGACTGTTCAGATAATTTTTTGTTTTTGTGGCTTTATGGAAAGAATGCATAAATAATTTCTCCACAATCATTTATTATATTGAACCTTAGAAGTTACTAGCATGCTTGAAAATCTTTCATAACTTACTTAATTCTGTGTATGCCCTATTTTGTGATTGAATTGGACCAGACTAGACAGCAAACACAAAAATATTTTCCCCTTCCTGTGTTTTCTTTCTTTCAGTTTCTGTCACTTCAAATATTTTTAGTATCTCAGTTGTTTCTTCCTTTCATGCTTTGTGAAAGGCTGTTGTTGATAGTGTTGTCTTGGAGGATCCTTGATTGCAGACGAGTCTGTAGCATCCTTGGGTTGGGGCCCTGGGATATCCGTAGCTTGCTAATCTGTGTTTGTGATAGATGGCTGTAGTTGTGGGACAACGGTCACTTGGCCACGTGTTGTAAAGCTTCAGCCATTGTGGTTATTTTGCACCATTGGGTTATGCTATACTTCTGTTTCTTTCTGCTGTACCCATTGTGTCATCCTCCAGTTTTCTTCTTCATATCTTCTCTCTAGTCAGTAAGTAGTTTGTTAATCTTGCTCTAGTGTTTCTCATGCTAGTGAGTCAACAAGGGAGGTTGTATGGATTTTTTTTTTAAAAAACAACCATGGTTTCCTTGTGGACTACTTAATTTTGGTTAAAGTATAAAAGGGATTATTTGAACTACAGCAGGTTGAAGTGTAACAGACTGCAAGGAAAGCACCATGACTGAGGAAGTTGCTGTTGTTTCTGTGACCGTTTTGGCTGCCATCTAAATAAGTGGTTGTAGATGGAGAGTTGCAAAGGGGGCAGTTTTGGAACTTGCAGATAATTTTTTTGAGCCTTAAATAGCAAATGCTCTAGGAAGTGAGTTGGAAGGATGTGAGAACAGTATTTTCTGCATGTTTGGATGTTATTTCCTTTAATCCTAGAAGTCCATCCTTTATTCTGGCAGTATACGCTGAAACAGGAGAATCAGAAAACTAATGTGGAGGAATTATTCTTAATGTGGATTATTTGTAACAATAATATAGCTGGTGTTCACATGAGAATTACTTTGTAAAATTCTAGAGACTGAGCCAATTGACCGACCCACAGAACTGGGACTGGGAAACCTGGAAATGTTGATGCCAGCTTTGCTGTGGTGTTCCTGCCCACCAGGAGCCTCAGCCCTGACTGACAGTGCCTGCCCTGCAGGTAACAGAGGAGCTGAGTGTCAGTGCAAATTCGGCCACTGGCCTCTCTGTCGGGCCTGCCAATCAGGTAGACAGCTGTAATGCTGTTGTTCTGAGATGTGAACACTATTTCTGTGGAGAGCAGTTCCCTCAATTCTTTTTTTTTTTTTTTTTTNTTTTTTTTTTTTTTTTTTGTATTGCCCATAAAACAAGCATCGGAAGACAGGCATCAGTTACTGGAGACTGGTTTAGATTCCTCCAAACCACTCTGTATTCTGAACACCCTCTCTTTTGGACAGGAAGAGAGGAGGCCTGTCAATAATAAGTTGTGACCATGAAGCTGGCTGCAGGAATGACTGTCAACAGGCTGGTTTCTGAAGTGCTGTGGTGGAGGCATATCTCTCTTAGTGAAATACAAGCAAAGACTGCCCAGAGAAGCTGTGGGTGCTCCATCCCTGGAAGTGTTCAAGGGCAGGCTGGATGGGGCTTTGGGTTTTGTGGGAGGTGACCCTGTCCATGGCAGGGGGGTTGGAACCAGGTGATCTTTAAGGTCCCTTCCAACCCAAACCATTCTGTGATTTGGCTTTGTGTTTCTTGTGAAGAGTGTCTTTGGGACGACCTAGGGATTTGGTTAAAAGAAAGAGGAAGATGTGTCAACAGACCCGAGTGGCCCTATGAGACTTGCATCTCACCAGTCTTCGTTCAGCACGGGGGAGTCTCCCTGCCTCTGACTTCATCTCAGTTGGTCCATGTCTTTTCAAGCAGTTAAAAAGGAAATGCTCATCTGTACTTGCCTTTCAGTGTTTATAGCAGTTTATACAATGATATGGAGGAAAACATTTGCAAAGCTGGATTTTCAAATCCAGTGGTATTCATAGGATCTGTATTCTTGAAATACAATAAGAGGCAGGTAACTGTGCGTGGGGATGTTTGGAGAGGAACAGTACCAGTGTCATGGTACTTGCCCAGATTTCTCCAGTGGTTTGCAGCTTATGGAGTCAGAGGTAACATCCTTCTGTTTAACACAATGTACCTAACAACGCAAACCGTGCAGCTGTCTGCTGGCAGTATTGTCAGTGTGTGAAATGACAGGACCTTTTTTTTTTTTCAGTAGGTTTTTTTTTTTTTTTAGTAGATGGAGCTGCTGACATAAAGTCCAGTAGTGTGCTCACAGAATTGACTTGCAACTCATGTAAATATTATGTATTGCAACAGCAGGATTCAGTCTCTTCCCATCCTGAAAATGCTGTATTTCCACTGTTGAAGTGGTGACATGAAGATGGTCATCCTCCCCTTCCTTACTGATGGACTACTGCTAATAATGGTAGTCCATTAGCGTTGCTAATATCAGCACAAGTCTTTCTCAGATTTTCTATTTAGTTTCATTTCCTGCATAGTTACAGCACATTGCCAGCCTAGATGTAGGATTCTGGGACCGAGCCTCTTAACAGTTAGTAAACTCAATTTTAGTACTTACCTGATCTCTTTTTAGGAGGACTTTAGAAAAGACACAAGCTATTTAACTGCTGATTTATGTTATTACCTCCATTTAAGTACAAGCTTACAGTACAGACAAGTTGCTTCAAACTCAGGGACAGACTCAACAGAACACTAACAATCTTGTTATTATGCAGTAATTTAAATGATTTGATTATAGTTTGTCACATTCTTTATTACTGATGGAAACAAATTTCTCGGGGCTGAACTTTTAGAGCTGTGTGGTTATGGATCAATAATAATTTTTTTTCTTGAGAATCTGTGCATCTTGTTCACCCCATCAATTCCTGTATGCCAGTAATTTTACTAATTGTTTATATACTGCTTCAGATTTCACCTATCATATTAAAGCATTAACTTCTTTAGTATGATAAAGTGCTTTCTTTCATGTCATAGCTTACTACTGATGTAGCTTTTCTCTGTATTTCCACTCTTTGACTTTGAATAAAAGCAAATAAGCTTGCCCTAGTTTAGTAATGGAAAAAAATTGAGACTTCAGCAGGTCCTCAGTGCCAATAGAAAGGACTTTATCCTAATTTTTAAGCATCATTCATTTTGTGCCATAGAAGTTTGTACTCAGAGATTCAAATACAAATGGAAGTAGCTATTTGATGTATGTGATCGTAACATGCAGGCCATGTTGCCATTAGTATTATCTGAGCGTGTAGCTTAATTAAATTAAAATGTTGTTGGTAGGCAGAGAAGGGACGAGCTGATTGGCTTGCATTTACCTTCCTGCTGCTCTGAGCAGAGCCACCCACTGCAACCCCTTGCATTCAGAGAGGTTGTTCCTCCGAGATCTGTCAGGTGCATATGGCTGTGTCCTTGCCAGCAGTACTGGTTCTGGTCTGAACTTCAAAATGTCCTCACTGTGCTGAAAAAAGACGTACGTTTGAAGAACTGCTAGTGGAGTGGTAGTGTGCTCCATCCATGAAGGGTGCAAAATTGAGGCACTGAATGTGCTGTGTTCGTGCCTAATCTGGCATGGACTCAGACTCAGACTGGAGTGCTTTCTTTGTAGGTTTAACTGTGAATAAGGGAAGTCTGGCATCCTCTCCAATTATTACTCGATAATGCTGAGATATGTGATAATGTGAATCCACTAAGGGTGTCTCAGAGGGCTGATCCTCCACAAGGAAAAGGTTTCCCCATCCTGATTCGCAGTGTGAGTGGTGTGGGATTCAGATCATGAGTTTAAACCTGTCCTTAGATGGCAATGCGATGTATTCAGTGTCCCTGTATGAGCAGAAGCATGGAGTAAGGTGGTGGAAGTACTGCTGCTTGCCTTTCTTCTCCGATATCTGATGACTATTCATCCTGTCAAGGACTGCAATAGTTAATACAGCTCATGGAAATATCTTCTTTCAAAAAACAACAACAACAAAAAAAAGCCACACACACACAAGAAAAACCCCTCAGCATCTACAAGGAGTATTAGTGAGACAGTCAGCCAATGGATGACAGCGACAATGAGAAATGTTCTTGTGCTGTTTGCAGCTGCAAATTAAACAATCCAACTCACAGCCATTTAGTGAAAGTGTATATAGTACTCTACAACTTAAAAAACTGTAGCAGGTAAAAATTTGGCAAAAATGGAACATATAAACTCAATCAGAGTCATTTTCTGAGATCAGAGAGATTTGCTAAATTGGGCATGTGTATAGGAAAATATGCCAAAAGATAGCAGCAGTGGTGAGGCAAAAATGAATCATCTGTAGTTCTTGAGAACCAGATGGAAAATGATTTTTTTTTTTTCTTTCAACTAGAGGTCAATTTTATAGATATAATAATATCAGAGCTCATTGAAAATATCTGTGAAGACATTTTTCTACCAAAAATGGTTTTCTGCTAAAAAGGATTTTTGTATCAAGTGTTTCTACTTCTATTAAAAGTTATGACTTTTATGCAAGACAGGAAATGATGTATAGGTTTTTAAAAGGCAAGTTTTTTTGTTTGTTTTGTTTTTGTTTCGGGTGCATGTGGATTATGAAAACAGGAATGATAGAGCAGATTTTAATATGTATTTCTCTTAGTAACCTTCAGGAAGTGTTACCTCCAATTTATTCAGTTCCATGGAACTTTTAAAATTTGTTTTAGGGAACTCTAGGATTAAAAATGAGCAAAATAAGCTCAACACCGTGATTACTGAAAAGTACAGAAGGAGTACACTCTCCTTGCCCTACAAGCAAGAAATCTGTGATTTTACAGTTTCTTTTATGTACTCTGTAGAGAGCATTTTTTGGTAATTACGCTTGGGAGAGCTTCTGGCTGTGGGATTCATAATAGATAAGATAAGGCTGGGATATATTTTCAGAATAAACAGTGAGTCCTGTTTCTGTGTACCATAAAAAAAAAAACAAAAACAAAATAACAACAACAAAAAAAACAAACCAAAATGAAACCCAAACACCAAAATTATTTATAGATGAGCAAAGGAATTGAGCGTAACAATAGGTGAATCATCTATGATTTATCCTGGGTAAATCCTGGTCAGCTGGTTAAAAATGGGAAAAGATGATCCAAAGTAAATTGTATTAAAGCAGAGATAGCATTTAGCCAATTATCTTGAAAACAAAACAAACAAAAGCAAACTAGCAAAAAGTCATACAGAACAAAACGAAGATCCCTTTCCATCCAAGCCCTATCTTAAGACAGGGAAAGTAGCAAATACTGGCTAACTTCACCTGAAATCTACCTCTCTGTTGTCAGTTTGTCTCTCTCCCAGGAAGACCTGGCTAAAGGGGTTGGTTGCTTTGTTTTTGCCTGAGAAACTATGATCATAAATTGTTACAAGGTTTCAATATCACACTCTATTAATTACATGGAAGAAATAAATACAGCTCATTAGCTGGTCTTCCAGCTTCCTTTTCCTCACGCTTGATGTGGAAGCCACAAGGATCTTCCAAGACGAGCTGCTGGCGCTTTGCCGTGCAGCGTGTCTTCCTTGCCCCCTGTGTCCTTGCATATGCTCGCTGCCTTAAAGAGGAGAGAAGTAGTCTGAGATAAAATGAGGATTTTGAGCAAGACTTGCCTCTGAAGCTGAGAGGCGGGAAGCATGGTGCTCGTGTAGCTTCTTCATGTGTCCTTCAGAAATATTTGAGGATTTGCCTCAGTTTAAATACTAATTGTATGTACTCTTTTATTGGCCTGAAATCATTAACAGCTTTTTGGGAGGGATCTTCCACTTCTGAATGCACGCTGCAAGAAGGTGATGACTATGTTCTTGTGGAAAGAGCTACCCAAATATCTCAGCAATTTAGAATTCTAGGCCTTTCTCCATTTTTGGATGTGTTTCTTCATGTTTAGTTACAGTTCTGATAGGAATTTTATGTAAGCATAAACCAGCCTCTTTTACATAAATATTTACTTTCTCATTCAAATATCTATTTAAAACTTGTGTGATTCTTATGGATCTTAATCTCCCTGAAATGCATCTCACTTGCTCATAATGGTTCTTGGAAAAGTAGCTTGTTTTCTGGCTTTGCCAGGGAGCTTGCTTAAACACGCCGAGAAAATTACTATAAATGTTTCGAACTAACACAAATCTTCTAGGCAGGAACCAGCAATAACGTCAAATAAAATGCTTGTGCTATATTTGTACATAAGCTCTTCTTTTTAAACAGGAATTAGACATTTATATTTGCTTTTTAATACAAAATGTTTCCAATAAAAGTTAAGGGTGTAAGGAACAGATAAAGCTTTGATGAGATTTTTGAACTGTATGTAGTTTTCCTTTAAAAAAAAACAAAAAACAAACACAAAGCTGTACAAACAAACGCCCACAGAACATGAAGAAAGTGTGAAATTACATAAACTTTCCTTGAATGTAGAAGTGGTTTCCATGTTGCTTGCTGTTCAGCCCTTCGTCTCCATTCATCCCTCTCCTCCCCCCAGTAATTTTCCTTTTTAACCAGGTGCTGCATTTCTTGACCATCTCTAATTAATAACAGAATGAGTGTATACTTGCAGATTGGCATTATGTAGGGTCTGCCTCTGGTCTGTTTGTTCCTATGTATATTACTGATGCTAGAAAAGGAGCTAGCAGCTGTTGCGTCTCCGGTGGCACACTGAGCAGCTGTGTGACAAATTTAGGTGAAGGTTTGCCACATCTGGTGAAGCTGCATGGCAGAGTTGCCTGCTGGCTGCAGCTGGCCACTTGCTCATGTATGGAGCAAAGTGCTGGGCAGTCTCTCTGTTGTAGTTCTCCATGAGCTATGTCCAAAAGCAGGGGAAGTAACTGATATTTGCAGTGTCTGGGGAAGCATGAGGAAAAGCAAGAAGGCTATTAGGAATGTGACAATATGTTCAAAGCAAAAGTCTAGGGAAATTCTTCTAATAATTGCATCCTAACAAGATAGGAGTTGGAGGAGAACATACTGGTCAAGGCAAGAGGAGTGGTTTGGTAACTAAGATGCAACGGAGGAAGAGTTTGGAGAAAATGTTCGGTGCAGGGAAAAGAAAAAAAAGGTAGTGACAGAGAGATGTTACTGAGAAAGAGTGAGGAGTGAGCCTCAGCTGTGATCTCTGAGTAGCAAGCGAGAGATACAAGCCTGACATACAAGTCATGAGCCAAAGAGAATCATGGTATTGCCTGCTGTGACTGTGCTCGAGACATCAAGCTTGTGGCGTTCTCTCATGTGGATTGCAAGCACGAGGAGATACCAAAAGCAGGAACACGTCTTATTTTGGAGCACATCTGGTGCAGTAAGATCAATCCAGGTGTTATCTGTTTTGAAATGGCAGTTGAATTGATGCTTATAAACAGATTCTTAACAATTACAGAAGCATATCAATCACATCAACAGAGGGCAAAACAAGAATTTGGTGTCTTTAGAGTCATAAAGCTTTGCAGCAAGTGCTGTACAGTGCCAATCCATTTCAGGCAAGGGTGTTCAACACAAGTTTATTTTGTTCTTTCTTAGCATATGCTTTATAGGAACCTGTATTCCTATTGCCCTTGTGCTTCCAAGAGGGTTTTTCTTTTACATCAGCATGCTACAATTAAATGCAGCTCTTATTAAAATTGCAGCTAGTTAGCTGTGTTCCTGAGAAATGTTGCTGGTCTGATTGTGTTTTCCTCTGTCTTGAAACCTCTAGACTGTGTTTGTGTTTTTCCCATATTGTTTCATGACTTCGGAATGGAAAGGGAGGAACATGGCAGAAAAAGTTGGTCTTTGGAGATAAGGCTAAGAACACTGACATGTTTTCGAGGAGAGGAATATGAAGTCTAAAAATTGATTTTTAAGAAAATATTTTGCTTACAGTCAAGCCACATAGGTAATTGCTTGAGGGTTTTTGAAAGCATTCTGTATTTGCATAAATGTTATTAGAAGAATAGTATTTTGAGAAGCTGCATTCCCATAATGAAGGTCTGGATAGCAGATTTAATTGTAAAAGCTAAAGGGAGCTGAATGCTGAAGGCTCACCCTCCCCACCAACACCAGCTTAGCTGAAGCACATCAAAACCCAACCAGATCAAATCAAAACTCCATCTGCTTTGTAGCAATTTAAAGAGCAATGGTTTTTGTGTATGATTGTTTCTTTTCAGCCAAACTAGCTGTTAGCCACAAATAACAGTTCTACATGCACCAAACCCCTACCACTTTCTGGTGCAGATCTGATACGTGCAATATATATTGGCATTTCATTGAGCATACTTGTATTTTACTTGACAAAACAAAGTCTACCACTGAAAGGCAAACTAATGTAGTTTGGTTCTGTACAGGCCATGAGTCATGAAGAAACCCCAGAATCTCTTAAAATTTTGTTTCTGCTGTTGATTTTGCTCCGATTTTTCAAGCTGCTAAATGAAACTAAACAGATATGTAAGCCCATCTGGGTAAATGGAACAGATGCAGTCACCAGAAGAGATTTTCTAGGCTGCTAAAATAAACATGTTTTTGTGATATCTTTTTTTGAGTAAAATGTGTCTTGTCAAGACACACCTTGATTACCCTCAATTTTGCATTACCTATTTTAGTAATGATTTCAATCTGGTTTTGCTAGGTTCTGCCAACCATTAGCAATATGATACAGTGCTATGTATTTCTGCCAAAAGCAGAAAAAAAGAAAAGCACCTTCCAGAAAGCTCTCAGCATGTCATAGAGGTAAATATAATCAGTCTTAGAATGGTGTATTATTAATGTAAGTATTTCTTGAGAAAGCCAAAAATGAAAGCTGGAACATATGCGCACTTTACATCTTTTTGCAGTTTGTGATTCTGCCTCTGTTTTCTTATCACTGTATGTGTATGTGTTTTAATTTCCTGGTTTCTAAGTGTGTGTAAAAGATTTCAGACTTTCAGGTCTTAGTCATCTGGGAAGTGTTGGGCTGTACTGTGAAATACGGAAAGTCTTCTAGCTTTGCAAATGATTTCTGGAATCTGATCGTCTAAGCATCTCCACCTAGATGAGATCTCTTACTTTTTTAATATTTACATTTTAGGTAATTTCGAACTTGTAAATCAAGGCAAATTTTTTTTGTTGTTTTTTCTTGTTTTGTTCTAAGCACAAACGTTGATCCTGAATGAGGATTAGATCAATGTTAAAATTCTGATGTCAGCTATTGGGAATACTGAAAGAAATTTCCTTGTTTCTTTAAATGGAAGACAGAAAGGGATGTAGAGAATTTTATTAAAAAATCCTTAAGAGTTTATCTTTGAGTAAAGACTGAGCCTGAGCATTTTAACTCGGAATTGAATTGTTCTGAAGCAATTCAAATGCAAATATTACAGGTTTGCATCCTCAAGTGCAATAATCGATGTGAAAAGCTATACAAACTTATAATTCAGTTTATTATTATGGAAAAGGTTAAGTGAACAACCAGGAATCGATGATGACATCAGGGAGGCAGGTACATGAAGATTTACTCTTTCAAAGTTGGAGAAATTGAAGTAGAGGAGACAACACTCCCATCAAATGGTATTGATCCATTTTTGTTTCAGTAGGCAGTTATCACTTAAAGAATCCCTGTCAGGATTGCATAAAAGACTTTATTCTTGGCAGATAATCTGGTTCTCCACTAAATACTTAACTGAATATATGTTAAGTGTCTGCTTTACTGAACCTCTACCAATGTTTTTATTACCAGGCGTTCATACTGTTAGTGACTAAACTTTTTTTGGCTTCTGTGGTGGTTCCCCGGGTGTGAGTCTTTTTGGTTTTCTTCGCTTACTTTAGCAGAGATTTTTAAAACAGATAAATGTTTAAATGTCCTAAAAGGAGATGGAGGGGGGGCGGGAACAAAGCATGATTCTTATTTAGCGATGTCAGATTTTCCTTCCATGCTTCATGGATTTGTATTACCTGTAGCAGGGAAGTATGTTGTCGATTAACTTGTAGTTTCACATGCAGCCAGGGCAGCATTTCCTTTCTGAGGTACTGAGGCTAGTGCTTATTCACTGCAGTTGTCTGTGCTGTGCTAGCACCCTTCTGCTTTAAACCTGGCTTAACTCTTGCATTCCGTAGGCTTAGCTCTCACTTGATTTTCCATGTCTTTCTAGTTTTGTAGTAAAGATGGGCTTTAGGATGAACCTAAAATAACCAGTCAGTGTTGATGTAGAGAATGTGCTATGTTTATGTTAAAAAAAAGTTCATGGTTAAAGTTATCCACCTGTATCTATATATCTAGCTTTCCAAGGAGATTTTTTTCATTTTGTTTTTACATCTGGAGCATTGAGATCAATGGCATGCTCAACAAGGGTTATGAAAATCTCTATGTAGCCATAAATACTCTTAAAATTTATGACAGCATATGCGGAAATGGCAAACTCTTTGTCTAATTGTTAATTAAGATGAATTATGGGGGGCTGGAGGCTAAATAAAACCAAGAACTTTGAATTTTAACTGTTAGCTACCAGTAATACTGATTTGTTACTGATGTAGTATGCATGTCTGTGTGCGTATGTATGCATAAATCTTGTTCTATGGCCTATATGCTGTAATGCTAACAATTATGCTCTATCATGTTCGGGGTTTAGGAGCTTCTTCTTTTATTAAATACATTTTCCTGCTGTGGTAGTTACGAATTAGTGACCTGTACTTTGCTTCTGTTATCTAAGGTCTATTCTCTTACATCTGCCCACAAAAACTGGACATGAAGACAACAACTGCAGCCACTAGTGGGGTTCCCCAGGGCTGTATTTTAGAGCTGGTTCTCTGCAATGTTTTTATAAATGAGCTGGATGCAGGACTTGAATACATACTAAGTAAGTTTGCAGATGATAGTAAATTAGGAGGAACTGTTGACTCCCTCGAGGGTAGGGAGGCCTTGCAAAGAAATCTTGACAAATTAGAGGGCTAGGCCATCACCAACTGACCAACTGTATGAAGTTTAACAAGAGCAAGCACAGGATTCTGCACCCTGGACAGGGCAACCCTGGCTATACGTACAGACTGGGGGACGAGATGCTGGAGAGCAGCCCCACAGAAAGGGATCTGGGGGTTCTGGTCGATGGCGAGTTGAACATGAGTGGGCAGCATGCCCTGGCAGCCAGGAGGGCCAGCCGTGCCCTGGGGTGCATCAGGCACGGCACTGCTGGCTGGGCGAGGGGAGGGATTGTCCCGCTCTGCTCTGTGCTGGTGTGGCCTCACCTCGAGTGCTGTGTGCAGTTTTGGGCACCACAGTATCAGAAGGACATGAAAATATTAGAGAGTGTCCAAAGGAGGACTGCAAAGATGGTGAAAAGTCGAGGGGAAGATGTATGAGGAGTGGCTGAGGTCACTTGTTTTGTTCAGGCTAGAGAAGAGGAGACTGAGGGGAGACCTTACAGCGGACAGGACCCAAGGGAATGGCACGAAGCTGCATGAGGGGAGGCTCAGGCTGGGTGCTAGGGAAAGGTTCTTCACTGAGAGGGTGGTCGGGCACTGGAACAGGCTCCCCAGGGCAGTGGTCATGGCACCGAGCCTGCCGGAGTTCAAGAAGCGTTTGGACAACCCTCTCAGACGTGGTCTGATTTTTGGGTGGTGTTATGTGGAGCTGGGAGTTGAACTCGATGATCCTTGTGGGTCCCTTCCAACTCAGGATATTCTATGATTCTAGGCTGACCTAAATGAGAAGCATAGCAATACTTTTGCCGCCTATTTCAGTTGTTATTTTTTCTTCTTGTTGCACTAATGAGATATTAGTCTGCTACTTAGGATATAACTCATCTGATCTAGAACTCTACATCTGAGGTGGTCATGTAACTTTCTTTTGTAGTCAAGACATCCTGAACAGGCCCTTCTCTCTTTTCTGACTGTAACAGAGCCTAAAGGCACTACCTGAGACATAGATGTATAAAGCTTGACTGCAGTGATCCCACTGCTCTTCTTGGGACAGCCAGCTGTGCGGAAGCCAGACTGCCAAAGCTTCACCACATATGCGTTCTTCCCTGAGTTTTTCAGCTTTTCTTTTTCCATCTCAATGCTTTGGAGCGCTTGACGGAGCAGTGAAGAGATGATTGGCTCACCACTCGTGCTGGCTGAGGTCTCTAGGTTGCCTCAGTGTTTGTTCCTATTGTCAACACGATGAATGTCTTCTACCCCTCATCAATTCAGGGACTGAAGGTGCTGTACACACACACTTGTCAGTTAATACAGGAACTGGGGAGAAACCCATCTTGTGACTGAGGACTCAGGGTCTTCAGGTTGTGAGTTGAACTGGAGTGACTGGCTCAGGGTTTGTTTTGAATATGGAGCTTTGCATATGATTTGGACTGAAATTAATGTGCCAAGGTGTTCTCCTTTCCTCAGTTTCTATGTAACCCCCTGCTAGGCACAGGGCAGTGAAGGAATGTGAAGCCCCAGTCCACAGTGTTTGTGATTCATTTATTGTTTATTTGTTGTGTCCTGAAATTACAGGACAGCTGTAATTTCAATAATTATGCAAAGCTTGTCTTGATTTCCTTAAATTTGATGCCCTGAGCTATTTTGAATTAGTCTTCGTGCTGCTGCTTCACAGAAAACACGGGGCAGTTTTATAAAGAACACATGCTTCTCTGTTGCATCTTGACCATTGGAGAAGCTGCTACGAGCGTGCTGAGCCTGGGATTCATCTCACCTGAACTGGGACATTTATATGGTGGTCATCCCAGCCTAAGCTGATTATTATAGAGCACAAGGAGAGGAGAAAATACATGCAGAGAGCAGTTTGTAATGTCTGTCCGAAATACCGATTTCACATGACGGTGCCTTGCTTTCTGGAAAACCAGTTTCCCACCATTGACTGTAAAGGGAGTTCAGACTGAGTAGAGATAAAATAAATAGCTAAATGACTTATACGGTAGCTAAATAGACTCACATGAGTGAATTTTAAATGCCTTAAATTTGCTGTGATGAGTCCTAATCTAAATGGTATACAGGAGCTCAGTGAGCAAAAGGGACTCAGTACATCCAAAAATCCAAGTAAGAGCTCATGCTTCTTAGTCTCTTTAATGTGCAGATGGTTATCTGCCTAGCTTTGCTGTTGTACTTAAGTTGTTTAAATTAACATAATTAGTGAATTTAGAAGGCAAATGTTGAAGTATAGTCATGATCCAAACAGAAGTTGTGTGTGTAGTATGTTTCAGGCAAGCGTGAAAGCTTTTTTGAGACTATAAATTAACCTGTGCTAATCTAACAGTAGATGTTAGCCATCAGCTGACAAGCACGAAGGAATGAAAAGTGGTAATGCAAACTGATATTCTATGTAAAAATTAAGCAAGTTAATATATTAAAGTTCCATGATTCAGACATATCATTAAATTTAAAAGGTATTCGTTAAAATATAGCTCTTTAGTCATGAAATGTGCATAAAATTAGCAAAATAATATGGCATAAAAATTCAAACGTTGATTTTCTTTGGCTCTGTTGAAACTATTGTTCTGAATTGACTTTCCTTGCTAAAATGTTCTTTTCTTTTTCTCAGACTTCTCCAATTTACAATTAATGTAATAATGCAACTTATATTAAAGGTGGCACTTGATAAGTAGCAGCCTGTGAAAAATAGGCTGTACATATAGCTTCATATTGGGAATAAAAATTTTAACTTTGATCTCTCCATTAGTCGCAATTCTGACAGATTTCTGGGAGGCCTTCTAGTAGTTTGTTTATGAAAATCTTAAAATGTAGCTCATCATAACACGATACTCTTTAGTGTCTCAGTACTCTGAAAGCACAATGGAAGCAATGACAGAATTTCATATTATAAATAAGTGAGGAAGAATGAGATCAGCATATGATTATGAAATCAATATTTGAGAATTTGTATTTTTGTCTGTGATTAACCTACATTCAACGTTTGCTGGAGAAAATGTACTTTTGTAATGTAATACAGAAACTTGAATTCCACTGTATAAATAAGCATGGCAAGATTTTGTTGATACTTGTTTTTGACCTTTTTCTTAGTTGGGGAAAAAAGTGAATCATACCCTTATTCTGTGTCATGTAAAATATATAGATAGAGGAACAAAAAATGAGTATACAAATATGAATTTGTGGTTTATAATGTTTGAGTTTGTGCTTGTACATATCTGTGTTGAAAAGTTTGCTGATGAAAGTTAGAGTAAAAGCAGTTGAAAGACACTCCTGGTGTTTCAGTATTCTTGGTGATAATTTTCCATTTCATTCATTTATGATAGCTGGTGAGCTCTGGATAAGAAACAGGAAATAAAAATTAGACTGAACGTTATGTTGTGACGTATATAAGCTGGAAGGATATTTTTGCACTTGCTTAGTAGCATATTTTTGGGACTGTCATTTCACTGAAGCCTTCTGTCACTGCACCTGATTACAATCTGTGAAGAATTACCTGCTGGTGTGAGAACCTGGTAACAGAAAGCCATTTTACTGTGTATCTGAAGATTTCCTGATTTCTTTTTTCTTGGTTAGCAGTTGCTGCAGTATGCAGTGTGCTGGCTGAATCTCCGCGTTTCCATGAACTGTTCAGCTTTGCACTAAGACTATGAAGGACTTGAGAGAAATTATTAAAAATAAAGAGTACCCTGCAGGCTGGGGTAAAGAGAAAATCTTTTAGTAAACCAGGCATTTTTATTATTTCAAAACAGGCTTAGCACAGAGTGCATCAGGATCTACTTACTTTTCTGTTAATGTCTGCACAGAGTCTTTAATAACCACATCTTTAGTGTGCTGTGCTTTCTTATGCAGAAATCTTCAGACCAACCTATACTGCTACAGTGCTGAAGATTTCTGTCTTTTATACTAATATTATTTTCCAGTCTATGAAAAAGAGTACAGAGGAAATGACAAGACAACAACTGCTACAATTGCTACACGTTTTTATAGTATCTTTTTTTCAGGAGGAGACATTATTTGATATTATCAAGCACTGACTGAGTGGTAGCCAGCCGCAGGACTTACTAAAGTACAGAAGGGTATTATCACCTGCTCACTAAAACCCACGGATACGTGGCTGCTTGATGGCCTGGACCTAAGCTCTGCAGCAGAAATCTGAATGTTGGCAGAACCTGCATGGCACCAATTGTGTAAAATACAAAATTCAGCATTTCATATGATCTGCTTGAGGAGAAAATAATGCAGTCAGGATAAGACTTATTCAGGTGTTTTGATACTCAGTGTACCGATACTTGTTTAGAGGTCTGCCTGTGTTTCAGGCTGCTGCAGATCCAGTCCCCTGCAATCCTCTATTCAACAGCATTTTAGGAGCTGCCAAGAATAAGCCTTCAGTTTCAGAAACGGTGTGCTTAGGAGCCAGCTAGAACACTTAACACCTGACAAAGTATTTTGGGATTGTAACACCTTGCCTGGATGCATCTGCTCCATTGGGAAAACACTTCTGTCACTTCACACCCTCTAGATGTGCTCTTTTTAAAATGGTATGAGGTAAATGACACATCATTGTTTAGGGAATGCTTATGGCTGACACTTTTACCAAGCAAGCCCTGAGATCATGGTATGTCTTGTGATGTGTAAAACGAAAGAAAAATTTGTTAGTTAACAGCATTATACTTTTCGTAGGACACGTTGGGGCAAAAGATTGTGTTAAAACAGTTGTGCAATTTACAAACAGACTGGCTAGGAGCAGAAACTTGCAAAGCAGTTTAATGTAAAACAAGTTCATATCCCAAAAAGATACAGAATAGGTGATCTATTTCCTTGTATGGACAGATCAGAAAATGTTGAAGTAAAATTTTCTGGATTACTTAAGTGTTTCAGAACTTAATTTTAAGAACAAAATAGTATTTTAAAAGTTTTCTTTAATGATGAAAGTGGAGCTGGCAACTTAAAGAAAGTGCACAGGTACTATTGTCTATAATTCCCTTTTCATAAAGCAGGATTCACCAAAAAAAAATGTTGTTTCTCATACTGTGACTTGATCAAAAACTGCAGAATAAATATGGCCTAACTACTATGGTTCTAAATTTGAGTAAAGTTAACAAGAATTGTCAATGCAGTCTGTTGTTCCTTGCTTGAGGAATGTGTTCCTCATAACGCTTTTCTTGTAAAGCTAAGCATCATTACCAGGACTGAAGATGTCTAGCAATAACAAATGATCCCTCCACCCTCACCAGTGTTACCTGAAGCTTAACTGCCCTGGCTATCCCAGTACTGTTGCCCTGACCGGCAGTTGGTCATATGGGTAGAATACCCTCCCCCAAAATACAAATTATTTTATTTTTGTTGGACAATATGTAAAGAAACTGCAACATGCTAGGTATAATGATTTGTTCTTAAATGTGATAAAGACCAGGCAGCTTCTCATCTGCTGTGTTGTAGTTGGACTTTCTTACGTTGTTAGTACACTGAAGTCTGGTACTGCAGCTTAATGGGAAAGGACGCTTGGTCTTTCTTTTTCTTTGCTATTTCTTTCTTGAATGCTATGGGGTTTTTTGAAGATACCCTTGCAAAAATAATCAAATATCCTTATTTTCCTGACTCTTCCCTGGGTATGTGGGAAAGGACGAGGGCTACCGGCCCTCCCTTCCTTTCTTCCCACTGCTCAGTGGGGCAAAGTATTTGCAACATTAGACAGGAGGCAGAAAAGAATTCTTCAGTTTAAAAAGCCTCTCTGAAGTGTGTCTAAATTTTTTCTCTGTAAAGTCTGTTGCTTGTTAGTCCTAACTGCTTCATTGCATCCGTTCAGCATGAACGCTCAGTTCCTTGAAGTAATACTCCATTTACCTGCCATGAGCTACTGAGCTGAATCCCGGTTGGCACAAGGTCGGTGCAGCCATCAACCAGCCTGTGAGAGGGAGGAACTCCTGCCCTCAGGGGGACTCACCATGGCCTGCGTCCCCTTGCCTGCCACAGGGCCACCAATGCTCCTGTAGCACTCTCGCAGAAAGGCTGAGAACTCTCCTGAATGAGGAGCTGACAGCGTCCCTGAAGGACGTGCTTCTGCTCACTAAACGGAGGGGAAGGAGGAAGGTAAATAATGCATCTGCTAGGGAGGCTCATGCTGAGGACTTTTCATGAGTTGTTCGGGTGGCCAGGCAGGAGCAGGAGTGGGTAGGAGAGTAGCTCAGAGAGGTAGAGAGGGGCGGCAGCAGGATGTGTCTGGGTACAGTGTAGCGGTGTCAGGGCTGGAAGGAGGGATGTGAACATAGCGTGGGGAAATGAAGGGCTGAAAGAGGGAGATCAGTGGAAAAAGTACTATGAATTGAAGAAGGCTGGAAAGAGTGTTAAACGGTTGTGTGAAACAGAAGGAATAGATCATTGTGGGAGTGGTGGGGTTAGAAAAGCGAGGCGATGACAGAGGGTACAGCTGAGAGGATTAATTTCCCAAGAGATGTCTGGAAGGCCAGAGGCAAATGCAGTAGATTTTTTTTCAGAGATGGATAGAAAATAAAGTAAAAAATCAAGCCATAAAAAGGGGTTCATACTGAAGGCACAGTGGTGGTCTGTACCTGGAGTGTAGCTGCTGTGTGTAGCTCTGATTGTGTCACTGGGAGTAGTCAAAATCACTAACAGTTGCTCTCTGAATAGCTTACTCCCTATTTGTCCTGCTGCTTTTCTGCTTGTTCTTCTTCTTTATTTTTGAAGAGGAGGGCAGTAAGTTTCCAGTATTAGGATTTTGCAAAATATGATTACCGTTTGAACCTGATGACACTTCTGCTAAGCAGAGAGAAGATATCTCAACTGTGGGCCACTGGCAGCCTATTGAACCCGGTACCTGACACATATGTTGCTGCCCATTCCCAGGATCCTGCAGGTGAAGCCACCAAGCAGACTTCCAGCTGTTTTTGGTGTGTGTTTGTTTCCTTTTGTTTTGTTTTTTCCTAGCATTGTGCTCATGTGCTTTTCCTTTCCTTTCTTTTCCTTTCCTTTCTTTTCCTTTCCTTTCTTTTCCTTTCCTTTCTTTTCCTTTCCTTTCTTTTCCTTTCCTTTCTTTTCCTTTCCTTTCTTTTCCTTTCCTTTCGTAAAAATGGAGATGTGCAAGTTTTCAGTGCTTTCTTGAGACGCTGTATGGCTGGACCACTGGACAGTTCTCCTGATATGATCTGTAGTTGCTGCTTAAAGTCACCCTTGACGGGGAAAAAAAAAGTTTCATGCTATGTGTAAGCTTTTGTTCCTTTCTTTTTATAGCAAGTATGTGATCTTGCAATTATTAATGATGTGATTCAGTTAGAAAGTGAAATCAGAATAGTCTTGCCCAGGAGAATTTGTAGTCTAAACAAATAAAGCCAAAAAGGTATGGAAAAGGCTCTTGAGCCGGGGTAATATGAGTAACAGGTAACTTGAGTAATGTATAAAAGCTTAGTGGGAGATCTAGGAACAAAATCCATCTGTCGTTTCTCTCAGTTTTGTGTTCTTCCCCTCAACTGCACTGTCCCTATAGAATATGATTATTTCCTGATGTCTAGGTCCTTTGACTCATAGTGTTTTAGAAACAGTTTGCAATTCAGTGTTTTAAGACTGCTGCAGTCTTTATTTTTTACATTATTGATGTTTTGAGAAATACATACATTGGGGGAGGTTAAGAAGAGATGAACGTAGAAGACCAGCAACTCACTGATGGTGGAATAGGTTGGATACCAGTCGTTTTAATGGAGGGATAGCCAGGTTCAAAATCTCCTTTACATTTAGTAGTGAAGGTGTCTAGGAACTGACTTTTCAGTGCTATGGTTGCTTGGGGTTTCATAATAAGATACAGTTTCAGATCATCATTTCAGAACCAGAACAGTGAGTTTGATGGCCCTTTTATGACATTTTAAACTGGGTAAAAATTTAATGTTGCTAGTACCCCTTTTGGAGTTGTTCATGGGAGGATACCACATCAGATCTTAAAACTTTCGTTAATGGTCTGCAGTAAAGAATAGATCATAGATTGCAGATGCTCAGAAGAGAAGTTGTGAACAGCAGTCTGAAAGAATTTTTCAAAATGGAATTAAATAGTCTAAGAAGCAAGAATTCAGGAAGGTGGTAGACTTCTCATGGTGACAAGAAAGCATTGCATGGGAAATGTGTGAAGTGAAAGGGTGAATCTCATAAGTTAGATCAGCGTCAGAATGAAAGCAGGGAGAAATATATTGACGGTGAAGAGGATGGAGATTAGAATGAATCTTTAACCTTGCTCCAGAAAGACAAAAACAACACAGTGGCAGGTGAATCTTTTTGGTTGGGGATTACAGAGGAAGATTTGTATCATCGATCAGGCAGCTGCAGAATATCAGTGTGGCAGGCAGAGCACTCAAGTGGAATGACTCAAGAAACACTGCTGAAAAAGATTAAGGGAAGAGAAAGTGATCTAGGATTGAATTTGCAAACTCAAGCAGATGGTGATATTACTGACTTAGCCTCCTGAATCTGCTCACAAGATAGACTGAGGGCTGCCGAATTTTTCTCATGTATTCTTGCATGAAAGTGATGATGCAGAGGGGAGGCATTCACAGCATGTGCGAGAGCCTTCTTGCTCTGTGGAACCCGTGAGTGGGGTAGGAGGAACACAACAAAAGGAGTATGTTCTGTTTGAGTTAAGTATTGTGTGACCTTGAACAAGCTGTTTGTTTTAACATGTGCCACTGTTCTACAGCTGAGATGAACGAACTCTTTCTCAGAAAAATGTTGTAAAACTAAAACCCTTCAGCTGTTATGGCATTTTTGGATACTGATGTGAGCCTGCATTTGTTAGCTTGGACTGAGCACTATGGGGTTATGAGATATTTGGCATTTGTTTAGAGGTGGCTTGCTAAGAGCCTGGCTCAGATCATAGATATAATGTTCTTGTGTTTGCCTGCAGAATCTTGTGGACACCTTTTCTAGCAGGCTCTCACCTCTGTCTTTACTGGCACTGTTTTTCACACCAGCAGGATCATATATAGCAGATACGTCTCATGCTGTAATTATGCCTTTGATTGCAGAATAGACGTAGCCTGGATCTAGTGAGTGAGGGTTTAACGTAACAGCATTCTTAGCAAATTCCTAAAATAGGTGGAATTACATCAGAGATAAATTTGACACACTGGAGCTTTTTAAGAAGCTGAAATCAGCCCACCAGCTGTTCTATTTAGTTTGGTAAGCATACTTTATTGCAGATGTTTTCCACCTCCTCCTCTGTCAACTGTATCAGATGTGGAGTTAGCCACTGTTAATTATGGTTACAGACAGACAAAATTGTTGTTAGGCATTGACAGTTGAACTTGGCATTTTTTAGGATTGTAGGACCGCAGAGCTAATTGGTGAGAAATAATAAAATGAGTCATCTTAATTGGAAATATGTTCGTTTGCAGACATATTTTTAGCAGAACTCAATCAAGAGCAAACACGCTTGCTTCTGCGTACACAAGGCCATTGCATGCTGAAACGAATTGTGACTTTCATGCTGACTTAGTGGACTAAAGAGCCAGAAGAGGAAGCTTCGACATTGCACGTAGACAATAAATCTGTTTCAGTGCTGCGTGCACGTTTGATACTAGTGGGTAGTGTATTTGAGGGAAGGGCACAGACACCTAGCATATCACTGTAATGCTCAAACCAAACTCAGTAGTTTGTTTGTTTCTTGATGAAGTAGTTCTCAGAGCATAGCAGGTGCTCTTGTTACCTGAGTGTGCTGGAGCCACTCATTCAGATTTGGTCATTTGCCTTCTGGCCCAGTGTTTACTTGCTCTCTGGTGGCTGTGAAAGCCATGGACTGGGATGGGACCTGTGCCTGAGTCACTCTCCTCAGTGTTGATGTGCAAATCCTAGATAAACTCTGCTCTGCCACAGAGCTTCACTCTATTTAAATGGTGCATAACAGTTTTTTTTGCCTTGTAGATAGTGATTTCTTTCTGACAGGCCCTTTGTATCGTTGTTCTCTAGTGAAATTTTTTTCTGACAAGTGCTGAATATGAGTCTACAAGACTTAAGATTTTTATATATTTTTTTAAACTGCCACATGTCTTTAGTACTGCAGATCAGCATGACTTTGCTGTAATTTGGCAAAATTATTTTGATGACTAAGTTAGAGGTTTTTGGGGGAGGAGGAGGAAATAAAGCAGTTGTACTAGCAGCCTGCTTCCCAGTACTGTAGCAAGAGCTACCAGCTAGTCTGGTCTTCTAGAACTCCATCTATTTTGCATGGGGTTTTCTGTCTTGAAGGATACCTCCTTTGGAATAATGTTGAATTCTTATGATATTACTCCTACAGGATAAAACTAAAACACGTACAGTAAAATGTATCCAGACTAATTAGAATCGTGATTGGAAAAGCCCGCTCTCTTCCCTCTCATCCTAAGGCAAGTTCAGCTGTGCATAAATCCTCTTGAACGGTTTTTAAAGTCTTGTAATGATGAGGTTTCTAAACTGGTCAGTGAAAATGCTTTGCTGTTCTCAGAGAACTTCTTCCTAACTGTCCAATACTAATTTTCTTGATATAATGAAGAACAGTATTATCTGTCCTCTATGCTATGTATTATTGACAGCCTTTTACATACTTGACATTGTTGCTCTGTTTCCCACACTCTAACCAAACCACTTCCCGACAGCTTTTCTGGATTTTTTTTTTTTTTTCTAGGTCTTATCAGTCTTGTTGCTCTCTGCCCTTTCTGTTTTTGAAACAAAGGGTCAAAATGGCCTCTTCAGCTCAGCTGAAGCCTTACTGCTGTTAGTCACACGTGCTTTTCCGATTAGCTGAGATTTTGGTTTCTATATAGCTGCCTGGTGTTGTTGACTAATGATCAGTATTTGATTCACCACAACCACTAGTTCCTTTTCTACAGCAGTGTTGTCTTATCACTGCTTTTTATCCTGCATCCCTACTTAATGGATGAGCACTCTGCTGAAGTTGTTTTCAGTTTCTTGGGATTGTTCTGCCTTAAGAGTCTGAGCACTAATTCCTGTTGGCTGGGGAGATTACTATTATTGTTTTTACTCTTAACTATTGCAACATTTGGTCATTTGCTACCAAGAAAGTCATAGAGTTGTAGTTTAAGGCCTGATATAGTAATCAAAAGTTTGGGCCCTTTTCTTACCTCTGTCGTAGGTTTCCTTTGCATTCAGATGCCAGAAGGTTTACGGTAGCCTCCCTAATTGGGTGGTATTTCAAAGTGGAGCTTGGTAGTTGTTTGATGACGCTGGTTGATCAGTCAAGAATAGAATTAGCAGTTAAAGTAACATTAGACTCTGAGCATTTGTTTTGTTGGTATCCCACATGGGATTGTTGTTGACAAGATATTTAGTCATTGTTGACCATGGTTCTTGCACATTATGTACATAGTATTTATTGAATACTATGCATCTAGGCTTCTGTTTGTTGTTAGTAGGGATTTGGATAAGGAAAAGCTCCATCTTAATGTGTTACTTAACTTCTGCACTGTTGCTTTCTACCTTCTTCCAAAGCACATAGAGAATGAGGCTCTTGGGCAATTAGTAGTAGGGCTCCCATCAACACTGAGAGTTGTCTCAGGTGCCTGATTGGTGTATTATTCGGATGCCTAGCATTAAACAAAAGGTCACATTTAATGTTCTCTTTTTTTTTTTTTTTTTTTTCCTCTGTAGGACAGATCATGAGGGTCAGTTTAGGGGATTGGTTTGTCGATCCCATTAGCATATGGTTGCTAGTAATTGTGGAAGTCTTGTACTTGATGGCCTAAAGAACTTCCAAACTTTTATTCTACTCTTTAATCTAGTGCTTATCCCATCAAGGCTGAAGTAAAGTTTGTAAGTTAAGAAGTATTCTACAGTTTTCTTAGGCAGAAAGCAGTCTGTACAGGCTTAATTTCTATTTCTAACCTACTTTTAAAGTATATGTGGCACCTATGCTCATCGCACATCCCATTTACTGTTCAGCTGTGCAACTGGAATGTGGTGAAGCAGAACGGTGCATATGTGGAGTTTGAGGAAGCTATTAAAAACTGAGCTATAAAGTCTGTGTTGAGATCCTGATTTGTAGCATATGTAAGTTGATGGAAATATTCCACTAGCTGCTGTATTCACCATATAAAACAGCAGTGCAAGAAAGTTTGAATGTACAAGCATAACTTACCAGTTTTAAGCTTTGAATGCATAATTTTGCAAATGTGACATTCTGTGTTCTGTATGCTATTTCAGAATTAGTATGCTCTCATAGAGCAGTAGGAACGCATGGTCAGTGTTACATCTTTAAGAGAGGTAATTATGTATAATGGGTCAGATTAGGAAGAGTACAATAAATTACTTAAATTAGTAATAGTTCATGTTTTACTTGCTGCGTTCTCAGTGAAGAAGTAAAATAAAAAAATCAAGTAAAGTAGCTGAAAAATGTTGCCTATTTCTGTTCTGATATGGAAGCAAAATGCAAATGTCAAGGTCATGACAAAATGAGTTGAAGCGCCTTAGGCTGAAGCACAGAATTCAGAAGTTTAAAAAATATGCATAATTATTGGAAGTTTAAGGTACTAGAATGTGAAGAAGGGAAAACAAAACAAAACAAAAACAAACAAAAACAACCCTCAGCAGATTCTGGAAAAATGCTGAAAATGCAAAAATTCTACCATCAAAATCACACCTACGTCTTATTGAAGCAGTGCTAGCAGCTATAACACTGTAGATGATGCCTACCTCTGGCAATTCAGCCAGCCAGTTTTGGTCCTTTAATAGAATTGACATATGGAGAAGGTTAAGGATTAGTCAAAACTGACTTCACACAGGAGGTATAAATTTTCAGGCTTTAATAGGCAAAGAGGCACACTGTATATTACAAGGAAATATATATATTTTTTGTTCAGTCATAACTTGAAATTGCCGATCCTGAAAAAATATACCGGTCAAAACATTACTCTTAAAAAGATGTGAGCATGCTATGTATTCATGGGAAACTAGCCTTTTTCTTGACTGGGTGGTATGTATTCATGTAATCTTAGGAGATTTGAGTGGGTTTTACAGAAAAGTCGAATAACCACTGGAGATGAAAGTAAGTGTTATTAAGGAGCTTTGAGAACTTGCTGTTTTAATATTTTATGTTGACAGCAACCCTGTGCTCTTCCCTCAGTAGTTTGGTCTTCTGAAATGCAGTTCTGAGCATGCACTTTGCCAGCTTATGGTTGCTGCTGGTCTGGTTTTAGGATGCATTTTTAGCTGTAGAAACTGTTGTGATGCTGGTAATTTTTATTTCTCTCTTTTTCTTTTCTTTTTTCTTTTTTTCTTTTTTTTTTACTGGTTTTTCTGCTAAATCATTTCATTATTTGTTTAGTTTCTGTGGGTATATAGATTTCATGAAAATAATTATGTAGCCCATAATGAATAGATATAATTAAGAATCTGCTAGGAGCTGTTCTTTGTTCAGTATCTGTCTTTGCTTTTCGAAACTGGACATTTAAAAAATAAATAGGGCTTTGTAATATAGATAACATCTACCTATTTTTTTTTCAAAATGCTTTTCAAAGAATCAGAATGATAAATACAATTGTGTGATTATCAAAAGCTGATGCTGTTTGGGTCAATGCAGATATCTGACAATACAAAGCAAAACATCCTTTTCTCTGGAAGATATGGTATCTTTAAAGCTCTGAACTGCTGTACTAGCTGACACTGAAGGGTTTATCAGAATTAATGGATTACTCCAAGATGGTGCTTGGGAGGGAGAATAGCTTTCTGACTCAGGTTATCAGTTTAGAAATCTGAGTAATGATTCTGCTGTCCCTTCAGCATGCTATGTTATTGTGGGTAGGCAGCAACGTCTTTGCTCCTTACCTCCTGATTTTGGAACAGAGGTGACCTTACTTCCAAATTCCTAAGGGTGTCATGAAGAAGTTCAAACCATGCCCTAGAGAATGAGTAAGAGTGGACAGAAGAACCATCCACTAAAGTATCTAAACTAAATGGGCAGCTTTCAAGGTGGATATACTCTTACTTGCAGTAAGTGCAGATGTATCTGACACTGGGCTTCATTGCAGATATAGTGAATATCTTGCACATTTGATAATAAACTGCGGCACTACTTTGTGCACAGAATATCTGGTTATTGGCCAGATATACTTTCCCTTACTCTCTTGGTACTTTTTTTTCTGTATCTGAAAACTGGAGAAAAAACAAAAAAAAAAAAACAAGAGAAAGCAGTATCTTTGAGCTTAGTAATGAATGCTGCTATGGTGATAACGAATTGGGATGGAAATAATAACATATTTTCCAATTTGCATGGAGGAAACTGGCAGATGTATATCAAAGAGATGATTATTTAGCAAAACAAGAGTAATAGAACTATCTGGAAGTCCCTGCAAATGTCTGCAGGGATTTTAGGTCTATGCTATTGTCCTTTCTTCCAAACTCTGCTGGAGTTTTTTTTTTTTTTTTAAGACCGTATTATATTCCATATAATCTGTCTGTTGTAGTTGTTTTGAATATGAAGTTGAAATTGAATACAATTTTGTCAGTTGTGGCAGAGTATACAGATACTGTTTTTAATCAGATATTATTTGGATTGAATATTTGTTAACATAATTTCATTGAGTATGACAGACACACACCATTGTTTATTAACACGTGTTGTGTTGACCAATTACAAAGACCAATAACTGATTTTCTTGTTTTGGCTATGCATGTAATATTGACAGTACACAGACAAGAATTTCTATGTGTCTTAAAACATGGCTTGTTCAGGATATTAGTTTCCAAGTGGGTCAAAAGTTGCTAGAAGTGGTTATGTTTTGGCAGCAAACGTTTGTGCTTGGAGTTGGCTTTTTGGAATTGCTTTAATTTTCATCTCTGTTTAGTTTACTGCAATGTTAAGTAGCTCAACATTTGACAGAGATGTATGAAAGACAATGATATTCCTGTCAGCACCTTTGTGTTGCCTCTACCCCTGCATTTTCAGTCGGATGAGGAGAGGTAGGAAAGAGGTAGATATGAGTGTATCTGCTTACATAAAGATATATTTGCTTAACTTTCGAAGGCTACAGTTGTAGCCCTTTGAGACATAGATTACTTTCATCGGTTTTAATCTGACAGTGACTGACAGAAAGAATTATGATGATCTAAAACCTCATCTGCATAACATGGATGCGAAAATGCTAAGGAGGTAAGAGGAGGAAACGAAGCAGTTTGAGACATTTCGTAATTCAAGGTTTAAGAATATTTGAAAAATAGTTTTCTTTAATAGACATTTAATATGAGGCTTTCCTCATATGAGAGTGAAGGTCTCTGGAGGTTGTGACTTCAAATAAGGAAATTGCACTTTTTTAGCTCTTCTGATACTGGAATTGGATAATGTTTGCTGATTTGAAAACAAGTTTAAAAAGACAGTGCTGACACGCTTACCCACTTAGCGTTCTTCTCTAAAGAAACAGAGTGGAATTATATACATTAATATAATTCTGCAACACAAATTGTGCGTGTATAGGAATCCCCTGAACATGTAGTCAGAAAGTGTTGGAAGGCTGAGTCCAGGGTAGAGTTTATATTGAATTCTTCTCTAATGACGTGCACAGAAATGCAGAGTAACTTAGAGCTGAGTATATATATCCTTATCTGTAATCACCTTTAACATAATCTGACAACGGCATCGTACCTTTCTTACCACTTCTGTGCCATTTTCAACAACTCTGCCTTGATGAGAATGAGAAGTTCCACAACACTATTGATTTCCATTAATCAGTAAGCATTTTTTAAGAAATCAGTCTTCATTTGTGAGCTATGTGTTTAACAAAATAAGCCATATACTCTGCTGTACAGCAAAAGAAGAGAAGATGTTTGCAAAATGAATTGAGAAAGTTTGTGTCTCAGGAAATTTAGCAGCTGCTGTATTCTTTTTCTTAATCCTCCAGTAATCAGCATCTACATAATATATGTATGCTTGGTGATGGTGCATAATTGGTTTGCAGTCATCTTCAGCAGAGAAGGATATGATGCATTAGATGATTAACTAAAATTAAGTATGTCAGGGACTTAACCCAAGACTGACGTATATTTTTGAAGCTGTCAGCGTAGAGTGATGTTTGTAGATGGGATGTGTAGAACTCTTTTCAGATGTTCTCTAAAAGCAGTGTACAGCGGTACAGAATGGGGTAGTACATAATTAAATTGGTAGAAATTTAGTTTAAAGTAGTCTTACTCTGTTATCTGCCTCTGTCTGTGGAGGTAAAATGTTGGAATCTTCTCCAGCGACCCATTTTTAAACAACTCCAGGACAATGTATGATGGTGATGTGGTTACTGGGGATTCCCTTCTGCCGGTGTGGTTTTTTAGGAAAAAGGGGTAGGAAGAGAATGTCTTTGTGTAGATGCAATCTAACACTGCTATTTTTTTTTTACCTGGAAATAAACTTTTATTTGAATTAAGTGTAATTAAGATTAGTAAATAGTGATTTTGCACTTAAAAAAAAAAAAGTTTCTGCAAAGGGATTCTCCACCTTGTGGGTATGTTACTTTGTAGAACTGGGATTTAAATAGAGGTCTACTTCTGTTCTTTCAGGGTTTCTTACAACATCTCCTTTGACTACAATACTACAAGGATTTAGTCCCATAACATTTGTATCTCATACATACTGATTTTCATTACAAGGAAGGGTAAACAGGAAAAGCATATGTGTAGGAATTATAATTGTTTTCATTGCTTTGCCCACTTTCTCAATTCAGAGAATAAAAGTTATGCTGAGATGCAGTTCTGCTTGTGTTCATGAATAACTGTTTCTGATTTTAGCAATGACTGTGTACATGCTTCCCATAATCTTCTTGAGTCTGAAGCATAACCACTGTTCTGTTTTTGTTTCTGTTTTTTTGGTAGGACGATGAAGTGGTTCTGCAGTGCACTGCGACTGTTCACAAGGAGCAACAGAAACTGTGTCTTGCTGCAGAAGGATTTGGCAACAGGCTTTGCTTTTTGGAATCCACGTCAAATTCTAAGGTACTGCTGACTGTTTTAAATGTCGTGTTTGAGCAAGGATATAGTTATAATATTGTCTGTTTTGATGTACTATACACAAATCTGTCTAGGAGAATGGACAAAACAAATCTATCAATTGTATAACAAATATTTAATTCCTCTTCAAAGTGTAATTGTCCCTTTGTCACAGCCCCTTGCTGGACTCTAGTGCTGTGCTTTCTGTTGTGGGCTGCCTTTAAAACTGATGAGCTGCAAAAGTCCATCTCAGTAATGTACTTGTTATTTTGGTTGTCAGAACTCAGTGGTAGTAAGCTGCAGTGCAACCTTTTGGACTGCAATACAAAGACACATTCAATTACTCTGATTTTTAGGTCACAGAAAAGAGTGATTATTTTACTTGTGGTAAGTTTTTTTTCTGTGCCATTTACATTGACATGATTATTACTTTAAATTCTTCTAGTTCCCTAACCTATCAGAGTAATGATGCAATTATCAAAGGTATCTTATCTAATCAGTTCATCATCTAATCCTGCTAACTCTGCTGTATATGCAGTAGATACAGTAGTTTGAAAGAATAACTTGGCTGTTTGTTGCAAACAAGAGGTTATGTTTCACAATCACATATGGTCAGGTAAATGTCCCAGAATACAAAAATGTGCCTTCTGAAGGCAGAACTGGTTTTGTGACCAAAGCCAGGGGTATACCTGGACTTTCTGTTTGTGCAAGGGGAAGAATGTTGCTTAACATGTTTGGTTTTTCTTCAGCTACAACATAAGTGTTTGGTGAGAAAATGAAATAAAGGTAAAGCATCTGGAAAGACATGCGGAAAGATTTAGTTCCAAAATGATGTTTTTTAACTTGCCAATGTCCGTAACATCCCTTTGATTCTCTGGTACATTGCAGAGTAATGCTTCATTTTCTATCTCATCATTTTGAATGTATTATTCATCACAATAAATTTTTCACTAGGATATTAATGATTCATTATAATAGCAATGATCTTGATGAATTCATTCGTGCTACTCTGTTTTAAGTGAATCTTTTTAAGAATAAAAATGTGCTGGGATGGAAGTGGTTGCAGTGCTAATCGCCTGTAAGGTCAGAAAAATCTATTTAATGAATTTATTATCACTCAGTAAATTTGGATATTAATTCTACAGTCTCTCTCACACTATATAAAACTCTGAACATTCTTATCTTTAAGGAATACAGTGTAAATTTCATATCCGTTTCCTATGCTTGCTTGTTGATGTAGTCTTTTGTCCATGTTTGGTGAAACAATATTTATTCTACTCATTCTTCATGAGCTTGGGGAAAAAAAAGCAAGCAAAAAAAAAGCCATGCAGCTCATCCTTGTTTTAATTTTTAAGAGCTGACAGTTCCTAGGATGAGCTCACTTGAAGTCATTTGGAGATGCAAATACTGAGGGAGCCATAAAATTGCAGTCAACTTTGCTTTAAGGATTTGGTAAATAGGAGTAAATAAAAATGTTTTTCTCTCTAATGTCTGTGGCCATACAATGTTACTGTTTCATTATTTAAAAGACAGCATAGAAAATATTGCAAGAGGCATAAGGAAATTTGAAAGAGGTTCCAGCAGAGTGTTTAGAGACAGTTAAAAAATTTCTCTCGTGTCGTTAAGACTATTTTCTATTTGTAATGGGATTGTGGTGCACTTTAATGCAAACAGTAGTGTTGCATCTGAATTACAGCCAGGTATCAAGGGCAAGGTACCAAACCAAGCACCAGTAATAGGTCAAATATGAGTAATAGAACTCAGCTATCATCCTGGGCTTATATTCTTGAGAATCCCTTGTACAATCCCCTGCTTTTCTTTAACATGCTTCAGGATGTGGCTGCTGGGGGTGTGTCTGATGGATTATTAGCACGGCTTTTCGCATGCACTTTCTTGCCCTGGGATCATTGAATAATTCACGCTACAAAAGTAACGGTCACACTGAAGATATATATCGATAGAATACTTTGGAACTACTGACTGTTAATACTCATCCCATTAGAACAATAACACTGGCAGGCACATTACGAAAATTGCTTAATGAAATTTGATTCTGTTAAAGTTTACAACACAAGTGTCTCTGTGGAGGTGTGTATAGATTCCCTCAGCACTGGAAAACAGGAGATTTTGAAAGCAGCATACTAACAAAAGATGGATGATGGTAGTTGGGTTAAATTAACAAATACTCTAATAAGCATTATCAGTTCACGTGTTCACACTTCAAAACTGTTCACAGAATCCACTTTCTTCAGTTGTTTTGGAAGCATTCCAAATCACTTTGCTGAGCAAAAATAATCCTTGTTACTTCATAGCTCTGCAGATCTATTATTGTTGTTGTTATTTTGTACATCTTGCAAGGTGTTGCTTGATTTTTAAATAAGGAATTCACTTATGTTTGGAGCTACATTGCAGCTTGTTTTTAGGCTTCAGTTTGATTTCTTTCCATTATAGCAAATGGAGAGACATCTTTTGCTATTAAATACGATATGGGAGTTTTTCTGAGAAGAAATGCATCATATCACGTAACAGTGTCTTGTAGAGTTACATTTCAAAGTGCAGTTATATTTCTAAGTTTGGGAATATTTTAGTGTATTGGTTTGGTCATTCTTACAGGAAGAAGGTTGATGTGTGTTGATTGATATATGAATTGGGGGATTGTAGAAGGTTGGAAAGGATGTCAAGGAGGTCTCTAAACCAACCTCCTTCCCAAAGCAGGACCAGCTGTGAGATCAGATGCCATGACCTTGGGGTCCTATTGGACACTAAGTTGAACACAAGCCAGCAGTGTACCCTTGCCACACAGAAGGCCAATGGTATCCAGGACTGCATTAGGAGGAGTGTTGCCAGCAGGTTGAGGGAGGTGGTCCTTCCCCTCTGCTCAGCACTGGTGAGGCCCCACCTGGAGTACTGTGCCCAGGTCTGGTCCCCGGTACAAGAGAGACATGGACATACTGGAGAGAGTCCAGGGAAGAAGGACCATGAAGATGGTTAAGGGACAGGAGCATGACTCCTATGAGGAAAGGCTGAGAGAGCTGGGGCTGTTCATCCTGGAGAAGAGAAGTCTCGGGGGGTAATCTCGTCAATGTATGTAAACACCTGAGGGAGGGTGCCTGTTGTCTTTTTTTCCTCCCACCGTACACCTCTGGGAAGAGCCTGGCTTAGCATTCTTGATGACCTCCTTATAGGCACTGTAAGAGCTGCTGTTAGGTCCCCGAAAAGGCACCTCTTTGCCTGGCTAAATAATCCTAGTTCTCCCAGCTGTTCCTCATAGAGCAAGTGCTTTAGCACTTGGTGTTTCTCTGCTGAACTACTTTTGGTTTATCAACATCTTTTTTAAACTGTGAGGCCCCAAAATGGTTGCAGTGTCTAGATACAGTCTAACAAGTGCTGAGTAAAGGGCAAAAAAGATGTCTGCAGGCTACTCAACTTTTAGTACAGGTCAGGAGGCTGTTTCCCTTCTTTACTCCCAGGGCATGCTGAGGGCTTGTGCTCACCTTACTGTGCTCCAGGTCCTTTTCTGCAAAGCTGCCTCCCAGGTAGTCAGACCCTAGACCGGGTCAGATGATACTGGGTATTTTTACAAAGCAAATGTATTCCTGATTTGAAATGAAGGATTTGGGCAGTGGACTGGGTTGCGGTTGTGAAGGACGCAGAGTGGCAAGATTCTGGATTAGTGGCAGTGATAGCCTTGGAGAAATTGGCGATGTGTCTTTGTAGCCGTTCTTTTGAGTTCTACCAGGGAATATTTTCTAGGTTTTGCTGATGAGGTAAAAGCTATTTAGCGTTTTATCCTATCTCTATTTTATTCATTATTTTAATGTGGGAAGGCAAGTAAGAGTACTTGCTACATTTACCCTGTAATTGCTGTTTATCTGCTACTTTCAAACGTGTAGCAGCTTGCCAGTTGTTGCTCAGAGCACATCACCACATTTCTCCAGATCATCCTGTATCTTCAGGAACAAAATAACAGATAAATAAGATATCATGTCTAAATTGCATGCCATTTTATTAATAGGAGACAGGTCTACGTGTAAAACAATCAGATTGATACAGCATAAATATGTGAAAGTCATCTGTAGAGGTGAGTAGCTCAAGTGAAAAATAATTATATTTCAATTCTATCAATTTCAAAGCAAATGCATCTCAAAACAGATGCTGTTCTAGGGATAGCTTATGCTTTCCAAATGTATTAAGAACATTAAATATATAAACCATCAAAACTTTTTAAGATTTAAAAAGCAGCAACAGCAAGAATAACAAAACGCAGACAAGCTGAAGACAAACTTTAAAATGCTTAGTTTCCTTACCTCATCCCATTATTCATCCAGCAGGTTTTGTTAAGGCTACAGCATTTCTTAATTAAAAAGAAGAAAATAAGAGATCAGTATCAGAAAAAAAGCAAAAAAGAATATGATCCTCTGTTTTTATGGTGGTCTGTAGGTGATTTTATTTAATTAATGTTAGATGTACTTTTAAATGTTTCTTGTGTGCAAGACCATCACTTTTATTAAAACAAGATCTATGAGTAGTTAACTTAATGGCTAGTGAGATCTATTTCTTTACATTTTAAAATTAGATTGTTGCTTTTTATATGTAAAGAGATTGCTAATATGAGGAAGTCCAATCATTAAAAGATCATGCTTTCTACCATTGGAGTAATTTTTCTTTCGATCTAAATAATGCATGGGGTGTTGAAAAACAGACAGGCTGGAGCTGTATTTTAACAGCTCCTGAAAAAGAGAATCATAGAATATCCTGAGCTGGAAGGGACCCACAAGGATCATGGAGTCCAACTTCTGATTCCACACAGGACCACCCAGAAATCAAACCATTATCAAACCAAATTATACTGGTCCATGGTGCAGAATGAAAAATACTCAGCTCTGGGCCAGCCACAAATGCAGTTTTGATCCCTTGTGAACCACTGCACAGTTACGCCTTTCTAATGGCATGAGGTGTTTTTTCTCTTGTTTTCGTGGCAGGTGATAAACTCACATACCTTTAATCCATGATGCTCAGAGTTATAGGACTGTCTTACATCATTAAAAAAGACTCTTTTTTTTTTTCTCTTGAGCTCTCAGCAGTTTGGACTTGAGAGAGGGAAGGATTGCATAGCGAGGAATTCCGAAGATCTGAAAAACACCTTTCCTTTTTATTTATTTATTTATTAATTTTTGTAAGAGGGCGGTGGAATGTGTGATCCTGTAGCTTGAACTTCCAGCTGATATGTGCATCACATTATATATGATATGTTACAATGCTGAGAGGAGAACTCAAGAGCTTATTATACTCTACCTTAATCATTCCACTTGTGAAGTAAGGAAGGGCTTCATATGAGGGTAGGGTTTAGGTAACTGCTGTTTTCTTTTGAAGAGTTACTTTTCTGCTGTGGCGGTCATGGTTGCTGCACTAGCAAGGGTACTGCAGGTTTGGTACTGGACTGTTGTAGACCAGTTGGCTGGGGCTGTCCTGCTCCATGGCCCAAAGCCACGCATCAGTGATGCTCCAATCTTCTTTAGTCCCTGGATGCTACTGTTATGTGAGGTGACAGAAAATGAAGCCTGATGGCACTGTGCACTGGCAAATTGTATGTTGGACTGCCAAATACCAATTCCTTGAGGTTTTTCTTTGCCCTTTTTTTTGTCTGTTTTTAACAAGTAGTTGAATCAGCATGAGCTGGATTGGTGGCTGTGCTGGAAGGGAAGAGGGAAATGGTGGGGAAGGAGGCTGGAGAAGGAGGGTCACCTGGCACAGATGGGGTTACAAGCAAATATGATTCTCTGGTATTTACACAAGAAATTTCCATGTCAGTAGTCAAATTCCACATGGACATGTCTAGAGAAGGGTGTCATCCTGAACTGTGGGCAGGGGCACTGGTCTTAAATCTTGTACCTGGATAGCCTCTGGGAGAAAACCCATTTTGTCTTCAAGAGTGTAAAAGCAGAAGGGAAGGATTGCTTTCTTTTTCTGTGTCATACAGTAAATACTTAAGCATGTTCTCAGTGGCCAAGATGGATAATCTGACTCCTGCTGAGAAACAGTAACTGCATTGTGTGCAGTTTTTGATTGTGCAAATCCAAATGTATAAAAAAAGCACAATGTCCATTAGTACGTGGAAGCAAGTAGATGCTTTTCCAGCAGTTATGGATATACTAAAATACTAAGTATTTTTAAATTAGATTCATACTGATGAATTGAATCTGTACTGTCTGCTTGTGTTTGCTGTGGATCATTTAGGGAATTTGCCATATGTTAAATTTTTTTTTATAGTTGTTGCTCTTTTTTATGCTTAATATTTCCATTGCTTCCTTTTAAAAAAAAAAAGACTGTCAGGGCTTTGTAGCTGCACCTGAAAGGTTGTTTTAATTGTCTTTGTGTCATGTTGCCAAAATAAATGTTCATATTCAGTGGCAAATATGACACTTAGTCTTATGTAATCTCATGTTCAGAGGACTCCATTTAGCAGACGTTCACTAAGATAGTTGATTTGAATAGTCTAAATGAAGAGCTTGTAATAAATTTATACATACTTAACACATTACTTGCTCTGCTTTACATAAATAATTTAGACATAGGTAGAGAAAGCTTTCCTAGGCATAAATCAGACAGGATTTTGTTTGTTGAATCATTCCTTCCCAGTAAAATGCTTCTTTACAGAAGCAATGTAAATAAGAACGTAAAGTGTTTCACTACATATAGATGTAGGTTTGGGTAATATATAATATATATAACTGTAAATATTATATTTATTTACATACTTCAGATTCCGTTTTTACTCCTTTCAGGTCTTGTACAAATGCTGAGCCTAAGTGCAGTGGTGTAGCCATATCTACCAGATCTGGTTGTGATTCTTCGACTAGATCCCACAAACAGAGTTATTTCTCGAGACTGAAAAGTAAATAATTTAAAATGACTGTGAAACATATTTAGAGGTCTTTCTGAAGAGCTTTTTTGCATAACAAGTTTTTAATTGGGATCAAAATCATGTGCAGGAGAGTGATCTAGTGATAGTGTTCTTCTGTGAAATATTTATTACTCTCTGAACTCTGTCTCGCTACATGTTGACTGCCTTCTCTTCCCATTGTCAGAGGTAGTAGCAATTCCTCATATTAGTAGAGAGGACATTTTATGCATGGAATCATTTGCATTTATCTGTGTAAAAATAAAATTAGAAGCTATATAACAATGTTTGTGGACCAAAAAAGGCTTATTTTGGTTACATTGTTTTAACTGTAAGCAGTGCAGCTCATTCCTGGATTTTAGATATGGTGCTGATATAGCTTTAGTGAAGAAAGCCTGTTACAAAAATAGCAGGTTGTGTTGAATGTCTCAGTTTCTGCCTGCTTCCTTGTGCACTCCCTCCATCACTCCAGAGGTGCCCTGCAGCTGGGTGAGCTGCCTTGGCAGTTGTCGGTGTCAATTCTACCTGACATCTAGAGATGGCATTTCAAAGAGTTTTGACTATTTAAACTGAAATCCTAGAGCTGTCTTTCCTCTGGTGTCATGGACTATTTTGACAATTTTTTAATAAGATCCTCAGCTGTAGAGCATGAATGAGGAGAGAAAACTTACATGAAACTTTCCATAAAGCAAGTCCGTTTGAAGCATCACATGTACAAAGAGAATCATTTTAGTTTTCCTATTTAGACACAGACTGCCTTAGATACATCATCACAGTGTAGCATTTAGAGGACTGGAGTATTAAACTGATTGAATCCTGCTTTTGAAATTCCTTCAGATACACAGCTGTTCCATGGCTGTGAAAGGCAATGGGTCAGATCTCCATGGATGTAAAACAGCATTAGAGCTATGGCTTTGCATCATCTGTGAATTTTGGCCAGTATTAGTAGGGATAATAATGCAACTTAGCACATTTGCACTGCCATCTGTAATGCAGATAATTTAAAAAAAAAAAAAAAGTAAACAAAATGTATGATATCTTTCTTGAGAGGTGTCACAGACAGTAAGTAGTGTAATCATAATATATCCTATTTAGGAAATACTGTTTTTATCATTGTTCAGACTGAATCTTCTGTTGCAGCGGATATGTGGAATTTGAAATACATGCAGGAATGGGTTATTCTGATCTTACAGAAATGTTAATTATCAAATCTAGTGTTGTCAAAGATAAGCATTGAGTTTTAGCTTAATGAGGCACTACTTACTAATAAAAAGAAGTAAATGCTTTTCCTGTATGACTTCACAAATGTGAAATTTTCTTTTTCAGTCACACTCACTTAGTATTTAAAAGCATGATATTACTATAGGTCAGTTCTCTGGGTACTTTTAAGTACCTCTACCAATAATTCTTTATTTGACAGGGATAATTCTTCATGCTTAATATTAGTAAATTAAAATCCACAAGTGCTTATTATAAGACTTAAAATGTATTGGGTATTTGTGATTTTTATTTTTTGGTGAAAGTATATTTAAGAAATATTGAAGACTGTTATCAATAAAGCACTTAAAAAAGGAACCTTCAAAGGAAAGTGCTGAATACATAAATATGCTAGTAGAGTGCATGACATACAACCTGGAAATGTAGCACTGGAAACTGAAAGACGCAATCCAAATAATTTTATAGTTAAGGATTAGATGGTCATAATACTCCAAGTGATGGCACTATATGAGACAGTAGTACATATGATACGTATGCGTACATTATGTCTGTTACCAGCTAACCATTGCAAGACAAATTTCAAAATGCTTATTTAATTTTAATATTCATGTTTTATATTTCATACTGTTTGGAAAATAGGCCATCCAATCAAGAAATGTAAAACAAAGCTGTATAATTTCTGTAATTTAAGAAACAAATCATGAGTTGTAACTTCTCCAGTCTAATATTTATTTATGTATTTTTATGTAATGGAACAGATGTATGGAATTCAACTTGTGGTATAAAGTAAGTGAAGAAGACCTGAAAATCACATAACTGGTAACTGTTCAGACTTCTCATTGCTTAAAGATTAAAATATAAAATGAAACAGATATTATACTGGAAAATCTCATCTGAGATACTGCTGTGAAAATAGCAACATGATGTAAGAAGGTCAGATATGCGGTGTGCAATCCTGTAATTGGTTTAGCGAGTGTTCTGCAGGCTGCTGAAAACCTGTCAGTTTGCTGTGATTTGCCTTTGGAGTCCTACCTGTTTAAGTACTGTTCCTGTTAAAAAGGAGATTTGTTGTTATTGCAGGACGATTTTATTTGTTTTCATTTAGAACATTCTGTTCAAAACAGTACCCTCACACTGTTGCATAGTTCATGGTTCCCACACCCCATTTTGTATAGAAGTCTGGAAACTCTTAATAATCTTGGTAATGTCTTAACAAACCTTAATAGAGTAGGTGCTAAGAACTGGAAGCAGGTTATTTAACCAGTGCAATATTCTAATTGTACTAAAATGCTGTAAGAAAGTCCTTGAAAGATCAATAAAGTGATACACAGAGCTAAAACCAGAATATTTAGACTTCTTTTTGATGGGAGTTCTCATTTGCTGTACCGTTCTGGTCTGAGGAAAGGTACAGACAATAGCTGTCCAACACGAGCACAACCCCAGCATCTCCTAGCTTGCTCCATTGCCTTGCACAGCTGGTGAGATACCAGGGTTACACAGTGTCATATTCTGCTTCCTCCTCTAGAGTTCAGCTGTTAAAATATTTTCTCTGATTGGCTTATAGCAGCAAGTATTTCAGTAGTACAAGCACAGTAGCTACAAAGCAATTGTTTGTATTTTAATTAGGCTCATATGTAGCTGAGAATTTGAAAACCTGAAATAGCACACAACTTCTGAATTCTGTGTTGTTCAAGCTAAGAACAAACGAAAGCGCAAATGCTTATTTTAAGCCATTTAGACAAATGTTGTATAAAGTAGCAGTGTCAAATTGGCTGTGCAGCCATGTTCAAACTTGAAATCATGACATTGTTACTTTGTACTCAGTGTTTTTAAGCGCTGTAAGTCTGTCTCAGCAGCATCCTGTGAATACTCCTAGCCCTGAAATTAGGATGAAGAAATGGGACCTATTAATGAATAAATGTTCTGTATATTTCTTTCAGGTAAGTAATGTCAATTACATCTGAAATGAAACAAACAAAAGAGTAGCAAAATATCTTTTTTTTCTGAAGACTTTCTAAAACTTTTATCTTTTGCGTGGTGATGGTCAAGACTCTTGTCTTTTTCTCCATGTGACTTCCCTGTGAAAAATGAGGATGATTTGTCCTCTTTCAACAACAAATGCCATAACTAGCTATCATAATGAGAGTAATTGCAGCATTCAGTTCAGGGTGTTAGTTTATAAATAGTCTGGACTGGAAGGGGGAAACTGAGCACGTGGAAATGGTTGGGAGGTTGAAGATTTATGTTTTGTGTATCTGTGCTTGAAAACCAAATACTATGCTAAGAAAATGTCGGTTGTTTTTAGTAACTCCTAATGCCGGCAGGGGTGTTGGTATATACAAACGTATAGGCATAACTTTGGTTTCATAAGCAAAACTACAGTTGCTTTGTTTAGCATTAAAAAAATAAAGACCCGATAGTGTAAAAAGTAATTATGTTCTTAACCAGTACGCGTAAATGCAGAAAGTCAGAGTTCATGCTGCTTTTCCTGGGTGTATACTTCATTTTCCATGATCATTTCTGCAAATTTGCTGTTTGTTTAAAAGCCTGTGGATATAAATGGTGGACATGCAGTTGATAAATGAACCAACCACATTGACACCTCCAACCTATTTTCCCTTATGGGAACCAACATGTCTGCAGTACCTGGAGGATGGGCATAATGCTGTGGGAAACAATATGCAAGGTCGAGCTGCAAGTTTCCATCCTTATTAATATTTCTCATGATTAGTAGCTTAAGATGTCCTTCCTCTGTCTTTTTTGGCTCGGCCTTTTCAAATACCATTTATAAGCCAAAAGGAATTTTACAGTGCCTCAGCGCAAGGATTTTGTAAAGCAGGGTTGTGCGGGTCGACTTCTGCACTGCCTTCAGCATACTGGTTGGGGAGCTGGATGAGCTGGAAGGGGCTGAAGAGAATGTTCTGCTTAGCTGACTGTGAGACAGTTCTTCTTGTTCTACAGACAGAGATAATCTTGTAAATATAGTGAGTTCCTGTGAATACTAATCAGTGTTTTTGAGCTTTAACTCATTAGTTCTCTCTTCCCTTGTACCCAGATGTAAAGAATATATTTAGGAGTGGAAAGCTTGTTCCATGTTCGAGATATTTGTACTCTTTTCTTGACACATTTACAAAGATATTATCCATGAAAATGTTGCCTTTCCATGAGAACTAACTTTTTAAACACCATTAAAATAAGCATAGGATATGAATGTCGCTGGGCTGATTTCAAGAGCCTGATACAATCTTTCTTTAACAATCCTGTAAACTGTACCCTTGTCCCCCATCTGAATGTCTTTTAAAGATAACAGGGAGTTAAGAATTTCAAGTTTTCTTGGCTTTTCTCTGAGCATTGACCAAGTCAAATTTTACAGTTGAATGTTTGCACCTGGTGATAAATAAGACACTTATCAAGGGAAATGTGAGTCAAAATCAGTAACAGCCATTATTCAAATGGCTTTAGGTGATATAGGATGACTTAATTAGGGTAGTTTAGGATGCTTTAAATGACCAGGGTGTGTATTGATCGTTAAAAGACAGAACAAGGATAAGTTATTTCTCTCTAAAGGAGAATGCCAAAGCTCTGTGACATTTTGATTACTGCATGAGAACTAGTTAAAAAGAAAAAGGAAGAGCACGGGACTTGCATGAAGAGGATGAACAGAGGTCCTAGGAAGCAAACAGATACTCTACTCTGTGCAATATGAAGTATGAAAGGATCTGCCAGGAAAGCATTTGAATGCCCAGTGTGTATAAAACAAGCTCAGTGGTAACTGTGATTTACCATGCATATGGAAATGAAGCTTAATTCTATTCTTGCATGCCAGCGGCTATCTCATCAAAAGTTGTCTTATCAAAGCCATGGAAGAGAAAGACAAATGCTTTTATCCATTTAAGAGCACCTGTAGTACAGCCATACTAATATTAAATTTTAATGCTTGTGATTATTACTAGAACAATTTATTATTTGAAAATGCTTCATAAGAACTCAAATACACAAACCCTTATTTATCTCTACTTATACAATGTATTCTTCCAATGCAGAAACTGCCTAATAGATGTGTAATAGAAAACCCTTATGCAGAATATTTTAATTTTACTGCTTTCCATGTTTTTATTATAATTTTTGAGTCTTCCTTCTCTTCTCTCTTCAGCATTGTCAGCTCTCCAACTTACAGAAACTGTAAAAGCACTGTGTAATTCATTGAAAATTCAGTTGAACTTCTCGCCTGAGTACTGGTTATGTTTCAGTACCAGTTGTGACTCCAGCTGTTTGCAGTTTCCCACCTTTAACTAGAGTAATTTAGAACAGTGTGAGTTCCATTTCAGATATTGGTGTTGGAGGAAAATTAAAAGTTGGTGTAGACAATAAACTGCTATGGAAAAACATGTGGGCATTTTTGGGAACAACATTGATTATTGGTTATATATTGTGCCTCAGTTGAGGACAACCTGAAAAACTTGCCAAAAAAATGGTTAATTTGGCAGAAAACTTGCAGGTTGCTTTTGGTGGGAGATTTAGAAAGCCTGCAACAAGATGCAGTTAAATAATTTCTGTCATAAACTTACTTGCTTCCTTTTATTCCCCACCTTCCCTTTCATTCAGGTTTTATACAAAGTGTTTTCTTGTTGTTTAAATGTTCTGAAGTGCTACCTCAGCAAAGCTGCAAATTCTTAAACTGAATGTAGTAGTTTTTCCCTACATCTTCCATTTTCCTCCTTATGCTGATGCCCCTCCCCCTCAAAGAAGTTTTTCTTTCATGCTTGCTCTTTGCAAATAAAACATTGCAATTCTTTTATAGGTTGGAAAATGATTTGTTGATAGTAAAAGTCAGAATCAGTTGCCAGAAATCATCTTAGTGATTTGACGTTAACTGACTTTGCCACTTGCCTTTTTTCTAATATATTAACTTCTGTAAAATGAGCTAAATGTGTGCTAACTTTAGACGAAAAAAGAGTGTAAAGGATGGTTAAGGAAAGAGAAATGTTTTCAGAAAGGTAGTAACGTATATGAGGTCTCATTAAACTAAATCTATTTGATTCAGCCTTACATATGTAATACCTCATTGCAAAATGATTTGCTTTTTACTTTTCTGGAAATGCATCTCATGAGATACTAATATTTCTGTTGAAGGGTGATGCCTAATTTTCCTTAGAATGCAAAAAGCAAGCTAGTCAGTCTTTACTAAATATCTACCTAATATAGTAGCAAGACTTTAGTTTACAGTTTGGCTGCTTTATATGGGTTAGGCAAGACAAAAATGTCTAGAAAAGAAGTACAATTGCAGTGAGGTCTTATTTTAAATGAGAATCATACCTAGTATGCTTAGCTGTTGTAGGAATAAAATCTAGTATTTGTGCCGTATTTGACACGTGATTTAGTCAATATTACCAACAACTATTAACTAACAATTAATTTTACTTGTATTGGCTGATACAGTTTCAAGTATGTGTACAGATTAATGGCTAAAAATATATATGTTTATAAACTCAAAATGGCATTAGAATTCTTATTTCCCTGTGTATATATTTCCAGTTTGTTTATCATGGAGGTTGGCTGAATCTATAGTTTCAAGTAAAGCTTTTTTTTTTGACACACACATAACAGTCCACATAATTCTTACTAGAATTCTTTTATTTCTACAGAACAGGTGGATTCCTTTGGAGAAATAACTAAAACTAGTTCTGGTTATTTTAGAAAATTTGCAAGAATTTGGGAAAAAAATTTTTTTTTTTGAAAGAAAATACAGCAATGCCAAAAAAAGGCATTTGAAAGGTTATGTTAAATCCTCAGCATAGACATACCTTAGTTAGAGGCACAGAACATGTGTGCTTGGTAAGGCGAAAGTTGAAGTAGTGATAAAGTTAATGGCATCTAGAAAGTAATAGGTGGTTGTGTGTAATAGGTATCTGTGGAGGTCTTAATGCTGTAGTCAACATATTTTTTGATGTCAAAATGTGAAATTTTGAAAAGGAAGAATTTGAATATGGTAAAGTGAATGATCCAGGTGAACGAGATAGTTGTATACAGGAGTGACATCTGTGAACTTATGTTATACTCCCTCCTTGAATGTGTATTCAAGAGTAGCAGGGAAAGTGTAAAAGCCCACATAATTTTCTGCCTCCTTGAAAGTGTCTTTACCATCTCTGAATGTTTAAGCCACTTGCTTTGTTACCTCTTCCATAACTCACTTCTGGGGCGGGTGGCTTGTTGCTGGGAAGTGCACGTGGGTGTTTCTGTCTAGACGATGCTTTGGGGCAGCTCTCTGTGCTGGCATGATGCCGAATGGTAAGCAAAGTCTCCTTTAAAGCAGCATTCCATTTAGCAAATGCGATTGTTTGCTTAACAGCTTGGTAACAATATTTTGGCACCTAAAATCAAAAAAGGACAAAATTTGTGTCTTTAAGAAATGGAACAAATAATCACTAATTGGTCTCCCAAGCTTTTCTATTTTGCACTTAATAAAAGGTGCATTGTAAAATAAGTGCTTATTTAATTACCGTGTGCTGCATTTTACAAATGCAGTGCCATGCACATTCAAGCAGAGTCTTTATACATTTGCAAATTTACAGGTAAACCACGATTTCTGAGTATACATGGTGAGATCTTAACTAGATATTCACGTTTGAAAGTGTTATTGCCTTTTTTTTTGTGTGTCATTAGTAAAACTCCGGGCAATCCATGACGAATTTCCTAGCAGATGGTCCTGCAATGTCAGTCTTGCGACTCTTCCTGACCCAAGTATCTGCTGGAGTTCGTCTAAGACTGGAAGAGTTTCGTGATTAAAGATACTGTTTTTTGAGTGAACAACTTTCAATATACCATTCTAGTTGATTTTCTTCATATTACACGAGTGAATGTGTATATCTCTAAAGCTAAATGAATGATTTTTTATATAATTATTATTTCAAATAAAGTAAATCAGATCAAAATAGTATGGGCAACATTACATCTGGCCTGAATCAGAACGGACATATTACCTTTAACTGGCATATAACAACAAGGACAAAGTCAAATAAAGAAGTGAAATATGATGTGCTATTCATCTTCATAAACTGGCTTTGCAATTTTTATTATTATTTTTATTTATTTGTTTTTTTATTATTATTTTTTTATAGGAGGGTCTGGCACACCTAAATTTGNTATTGACTGTTAGTATGGAATTTAGTACTGTAAATGCCTAAGTGCATTGTTGCATCTTGCAAGAAAGGATTTTGATAGCCGTGTAGGCTTTGGTACTTGAAAACTGTGTTGCCCAAGGGAGAGCTGATGATGCATCTCCTTCTTTTAAGGACAAGTCAGAGATGACTCAGCATAACTGCCCAGTCTACCAATCCAGCAATATTTGAAAAGCAGCAGTTTTCCTAGTTATAAAAGCTGAGTATTGATTTTAGCAACAGAAAAAGGAAGGCTTAATAGTTGAAAACTTATGATAAAATCCTTAAAAGTCAAAATTTGGTATATATTCTTATACTACATAGTTAATAGCACATGAGATAAATAGTTACTTCTCTCAGACATACTGTTCCTTAAAAGTTCACTGTAAAGTGCATGAATTTCTCATTAGAGTTGGTGTAGGGTATTCTGGAAGGGTTAGTATTTACATTTATTTGGAATTCATTTTGTATGCTGTAATTTCTACTGTGACAGGTCAGGCCATGTCTGTTACTTGCACATTTGCCCTATTCGTATGATCCAGAAAAATTAAAGAATTCCTATCTTGAAAGGTGTTTGTTGTAACGTGCATGATTTATTAATAAGTCTGGTCAGAGACGGGGAAGATTTTACTGATGGGTGTCTGCTATGCTTTCCAGAAAGGGCAAAATAGTATTTTATAGAGATCGTCTTTCTGATGCTGCAAGAATCAGTTTCTAAAGCCATAGTACACTCCCAAATGATACTATCCTAGATTTTTCCATTAGTCTTTGCAGTAGCTACATGTACAACACAATCTCTAAGAATAAAATGAGCTATACAGTTTTGAATAGTACGCATAAGATTAGCATAGTAAGGTCAAGTATGCAGGATCAGCATGAAGTTAAACAAAAAGTCTTTGAGTAAGTTGAATGTATGCCTAGAACCACTGCTGACCCTATAAGAATTCTTTTTCTTGATTAATTAGCATGGAATTTTCCTAATTACCTTTAAAATTAATACATTTACACTGTATTATGGTGATATACTATTAGGTAATGTTCATCTAAGCTTCTGGCTACAAGCAATGCATATTGCAATGACTGTTGAGTTGATTGACCTTGTTTAGCCAGCAAGGCTGAAATGTAGGTATCTGGCTCCTTCCCCAGTGTCACTTTTTTCTATTGCAAAGTTTTAAATTTTCAGAGAACAGGTAAAAAAGAGAAACAGCTCTTCATAATGTAGACGTGTTGGACTTACATATAGTTAGAAAGGAGACCAGAGGGAGAGGTGGAGGATAAGAGGAAAAATATTCTTCTCCTTTTTAGAGATAGAATGTATGAGGCCCTAAATCCATAAAGGAAGTAAATATCATACCGAGAACTACAACTTTCAAGCAGTTAGGACGATCTGCTCTTTTAATCATAGCCTTGTGACCATGAGGGCTCTTTGGAACAAAGTTGTCTCCAAAGAGCAAAAACTGAAAAATTATAACATAGAACTTTGCTGTGTACAAACATAGAAGAAAATAATATAATTATACTTATGTACCTCAGTACAAATAGATGTCTTAGAGATTTTTAAGGGAGAGTGTCAGAAGGAAAAAATGCAAGAAGTAGTTTTGCTCCAAATCTTGTTGTATCTTCAGCTTGAACAGTTTAACTTTCAGGTACCACTTCTTTCTTTGCCAATGAGCTGTTGCACTATGACCAGCAGGTGACATTCACTATTTGGAAGTAAGAGTAGGAGAGAATTTCAGTTAACACTGTTGTGTTAACTCATAGGGGGATAAAAATTCCAATTGTAATGCCTTGTGAAACATAGACTACAGTTGGTGAGTGTTTATCTTTGATATATTAACAGAAAGCATGCTTGGTGTGTCAAGATTTTTTTGCTATTGGGTTTGTCAAATCTAATACTTCATTTATGAGAGAATTCTGCACTTTGAAGTGTGGATAAAATAGGGGAACCTTGTATATGTGACCACAAAAAGAAATAATAATAAAAACATTAAAACAATTGTTTAGGTCAGATTAACAAGATATGTTAAAATACAGGTGCTCAGCACGTAGTGGCATAGTCAAACAACATGATTCAAAGGAGCAACTGAGCTGGCTGGTGTTCTAAGCCTTGAAAGTGAATTGATTGCAGCGAATTTGGATCTGACCTCGGTTCCACCAGTAGCTGTTTTTCCCTGTGTTGGTCTCCTTTCGCCTTGATTTTTTTTTATTCCAGACCCTGTTCTGCTTTCATCTTCCTGATATTCCTGTGAGTTCTCCAGTTTTATCCCCTGAAGCAGCTGACCTGTGAGCAACGAATGTTTAGAGCTTCCAATTGTTAACAAGAAGCTTTTCACTATGTGAAAAATGATATTTTGCAGAGAAGTAGAACTTGTCCAAATTTTCCAAGTTTTTCCTAGAAAAAAGTGAAAAGAGGAGAGAGGCCACTCCCTTGTCAAATCCCTCTCCCTACACCATTAGAGTTCTTAGAAATAGTGTTATAAGAAGCACTGAAAGTTGAAAACTTCTCTGCTTTTGATGGAAACAGCTGTTTTGGATGGAATATCCTAAAATGTTCAGTCTTCTGCAGATGCCAGGTACAGAAAGTCATGGCTTCAGACTGACATCATCATAAGCATCTAAAAATAAGCTTTTTGTAGGAGGTGGCTGGGCAACCTTCATAGTCTGCTATTAATGAAACATGCAGGAGCTTGGCGCTGTCATTGAAATGTCCTCTCTTGAAGAACTGATGCTGTAAGACCCCTAATTTGTTCTCGGTCTTTCCTGTTTTGGGATTTGGTGAATACGAATCATTGTATTTGGCTGACAGGACTTGTCATCAGAGCCATATATTTCCATTCTGGGTCCATCTTTTTAACAAGGTTGAAAGCATGGAAAGTTACGCCTTCTATATAGAGTTCTTGAAATGGATGCTTTTACTTGGTAATGTTGAGTGTGTTTCATCACTGTCACCAGCCAGAATCTCATTTAAGTAAAAAGGACTGCCAAAAAGGCTGAGATGTATAAATTTAAACGTAGCTTGAAAATAGATATGGGTTTGGTTTCTTTCAGGCTACTCTCACAAATCAGTGTACAGTAGTTTTGTTTGAATTCTGTTCTAAAGTTAAATTTTTGAATCCTCCTACTTGGATTCTCAAAGTTAGGCATCTAATAAATGTGCTAGTTTGAAAAAAGCTATGAACACCCACATCTCATTTTTAACAGTGATACAAACTATGGATGCTGTGTAAATCAGGCTGCTTAGATAGGTGTTTTTTTTTAGGCACTGATGTGTGAATATTTAACATGCAAATAGAGATGAAATACCTGAAAATCCATTTAATTAGCAATTTGGGTAGAGCAGAAATAAAAATAACTGTAAGCCTAGAAAAACAGCTAGGAAGTTTGCAAATAACTAGGAAGAGAAATAAAGCTGAGGTAAAGCTGCTTATTCTTAGGAATAGAATTATGTTTGCTGATGAGATTTATTATTTTTTGGTCCTGTACTAATATTTATGAAGCAGAAGTTCAGTTTGCATTTGCAGAATCATATGCATCATATTATATGAGCAGGTCATAGGTTATTGTTGGTTCTTAGCACTGTGTAAACCTCAGGGTAATAACAGGGAGACTGCATTTTGAAACTCAGCCTCTTGCTTTCATTGTCATCATACTGGGGTAATGGTATGCTTGTAAATAATAACTCTGAAAACTGTAAAAGTGCACAATGAATACATCCAGTGTCCATGATTCAGTTGTGGGTTGAACTACGGTTACAAATATTTTAAAATAGCATTTCAAAAGCTTTGCTCAAAACACCTTTTTAATAAAGGGTATGATTATCTAATTTGCAAATCTGCCTCCCACGGAGTAAAGCATAATTTACTATGCAAATATTAGTACAGAAAATTAGTGCACACAATAAATATAGTTTGAAATGCCAGGAAGAATAAAGAATTCTAAATTTTTCTAAATAATCTAGTAACTACTCCAGTAATGTGTAAGTTTTAAAAATCTCATGTGAGAATTATTTTAATTTTGCTAATTTTGCTGACTGTAAGGTGCTGTTACAAACAATGATAAAGGGTCAATAGAAACAGTTAATAGTAATTATTTTTATCTTAGCAGTACTGAATCTTCTTTTGAAATTTAAAGTACAGTTTCTAGTTTATTTACTATATAACCTATTTTTTTTATCAAGCTGCTTGCATATTAGGTTGTAATTACGACAGACTAGATTGTCTAGACAAACTTGTATGTTGTAGTTTAAATGTAATCAGAAGTAAACGAGCAGTGGCTGTGAGAAATACTGGAGTTCCAACTCTTTTGAAGTTACCAGGTGTATTGTATGCTAAAAGTCATTAAAATATTGTTGATTTTACACAAAAAAAAAGAAAAAGAAAAAGTTGAAAATATTTTGAAAATAAATTTTTTCAAATATTGCCATCATTTAAAAGGATTTTCCACTGATCGTTTGGATTGAAGAGAATCAATTCAGATTCCCTGAATTGTCAAAGGATGTCGTTACATACTCTGTCACAAAACAAAATAAAACAAAAAACTCTCTTGGAGTATGAACTGTTTTTTTCTGCCTTCATTTAAGAAGTTACTGCAGTGAGGATGAATACAATAAAAATTGGTGGCAAAGAAGGTAGAGGATTATCAATATGTTTGTTTATATCTATTGAGATATCTTCTTTCGTCTGGTCATCCATTTCAGTTTAAATCGTGTTCTGCTCCAAATTAATGACTAATTGTTATCATTAAACTGCTGAAAATTTCCAGCCAGTTATGGGTTGTTTTGGTTTTCATTAAAAATGCATTGGTGGGTGGTTGTTAGATACATAGCAAAATATTTTAAAACTCTTTATAACTTAACAGGGTGTTTATAGTCTATCAAAGCAATCATTAAAATACCTTTCTACACATCTGACTTGTCCTGAGAAAAGCCTGTTATTGCAAACCGGTTGCTACAGATTCCCATTGCAGCCCCTAGAATATGTGGTCACTTTCAAGACTGGGCACTAAAAACTACATGATTTGTATGAAGATATTTTCTCTATAGGGAATGTTAGGCTACCATATACCATAGAATGCTTTTATTTTAAGTCTTCCATCTGCCTGTGAGGTAATATGAAAAATAAGGTAGATAATCTGAAGACTATCAAAGATGCTCTAAGTATTTTTCTTTCCTCATTTTTGTTTTATGCCTTGAAGTGACGGAAAAGCACCGTATATGAATTTTTAGTATACTTAAATGAGGGTTTGAAAATTACCCGGAATCATTAGTTTTTGGAATGGGCTGCTCAGAACAGAAACCTTCAGTCTCTGGCTATACGCCAGCCTGAAAACTCATCTTCTAAATCCGTAGCTTTACAAGCATCACCATTAAAATGGACTGGCATTCCTGCATGTGGTGCTTCCGTCCCAGCTATGCCTGTGCTGCAATTATCGTACACGGATTACAGCCATGCTGGTTGGATCTTCATTAGAACAGATGTGGGTGAGAAACTGCCAGAGAGGAAGAGTCCGATTCACACGCTCACTTCAAGCATCAGTAGATGCGTCACCCTTCAGCTCTCAGAGGAAACACATCACTTTCTGAGGGCCACTGAGTGTCTGGGCATGCCCGCAATGCAGATAAGGCACTGCCCCTTGCCTGGGGAAAAGAAGCTGGCTCTAACATCTTTCTAGACTCTAAGAGGAAGGTGCCTCTTTCACTTCATTAAAGCAAAACGATCTCACTTTTCCTTTAATTGCTCTCTGGCTGCTCCAAGTGCATCTTACCTGCTAGGAGGGTAGCTGCAAAATGTTCTCTAGGGTTTCATTCCTCAGATTTTATGGGAAGAGATGAAAATGCATGTGGCTTTTTTGAGTGTAAAGGAGAATGGAACTGATGACGGAGGAACGGCCTGGTTACGTTGGTTTGATCACTGTGTGAAATGATGCAGGATTTTTCTGTCTTTTAGAGCGTATAACCTGTAGGGAAGGTTTTGTAGTATAAGTTTTGATAGTTTACAAAATTGTATGTGAGATATGCATTCTGGCAGCAAAAATCATGCTTTAAGTACTAGTTAGTAATAACAGTAGGAACATTGTTACGGTGAGTTTGCTTATAACTATATAGAAAATATGGCCTTGGCTCATTTCTAAGCAGTGTAGGGAACATCTTTTTCTGTTTTGATCAATTTTGCTTGTCAGCCAGTCCTCACTGAGGAGAAGTTGGAGCAAACTGGGCTGTTAGTTTGTTTCTGGGAGACTTTCTATGATGGAGAATTGCACTTGAGTTTACTGAGCAGGAGCAACACCTTGCAACCGGCAATCTTTGAGTGCTCTCTTTCCCACTTCGTAAAACATGGGATTATGGCAGTGCTTATGTTACGAGGATGCTCTGAAGAGAACCTAATGAGTTGTCTGTTGGCCTAATGCTAGCACTGAAATAACTGTTATGGTGTCTAATAACTACTAAAGAAAAATGGTAACGAGAACATTGACAAGTAAGTAGAGGCCTGATTCCTAGAAGAGTTAGCTTAAAATATTTCATGCATAAGTAACATCGAGTAAAGAAATAAAACTCCCGTGTAAAAGAGGGTGCTTTTTAATGTTTTTTTGCTCTGGCTAAAACTTTGAGTAGCGTTTTACTTTTTTTTTTTTTTTTTTTTACTGAAATACAAATAGTAGAAGGTAATGAAACGCCTATTAGCTATTAAACAGACTTGAATTAGTAAAAATTTAGGAGTGATGAACAGCAATTTAAAAAGCTGTTAGGTGTGCGAGGTATTCTAAATAAACTAACTTAAAAAAAAAAAAGGAATGGTTTGGGAACTACCTTTTACAATTTAATGTGTGAGGCCTTGGAAGAGGCCTCTTCGAACTGTACACAGTTTGAGTAAATGTGCATGTTTACAACTTTAGCAGTAAAAACATTCATGGTACAAAATTAAAAAAAAAAAAAAAGAAAAAAAGAAAAATTCCACTATTCAGTAAAAAGTATTCTTAAATTAAAATGTGCAACTAACATGAGAATGAAAAGACAAAGAACATGAAAGAAGTTCTGGAGGCAAGAAAAGGTGTGTAGGAGTTGCATTTTCTTCTGTTAACACAAGAAAAGATCCCCATGTACAGTCTAATTTTCCTTTGTTACCTTGTAACCTGGACGTTGCTATTACAAGCCTGTTTGAATTTTATTACCAATTTCTATGATTGTCTGGAAGATTAGCTTTTCAATAGCTCAGTGATTTTATTTATTTATTTTTTTAAGTCATGCTAAATATTTTTACAAGACTCTCTTGTTTTAGCCCCATTAGAATAGAATATGGTGAAGGATAGAGCAAGGCTGCAAAGGTAGTCTCTTGGCCTTGACACTCATTGCCTTATGCTTCTGCTACAGAAAATTCATCTTGACCTGGAGACCACCATAAGGATGAGGTCTTGCTACTACCAGTATCCTAAAGACTGAATTTTATTTCCTTTACAATCTGAGCATGTCTAAGCCCTTTGGTGGGTGAGAAAGAATATGAGAACAAAAAAGAAAGCTCAAGGAAAGCTCTCAATGAGAAAAATAATTAAGAAGTTTCTGATTAATGTTAATTAGGTTTGCGAGGAAGACTCCTTTTGAGACTGGCAATAAGAAACCTCTAGAGTGAACAGAGATGCAGAAATAGGCGCAGCTAGCTAAAACAAATTGCATGCATTTGTGTAACTGAATATGTATTGTCTTGTACTTTTCAGTTATAGTAACATTTTTTTGACTTTTGGAAGTTTGAATGTGATAGGAATATGGCATACTGTACACTAATTCAGTTGGAATGCCCTCAGACATTTCTTTTCCTAGTACAACAAAGATATGTATGCATCACAAAGAGTTGTGTCCCAGAGTTTCATTCACTAACAGTACTTCTATATAGTCAGGATCACATCTGTGGACATAGATCAGTAATAATGAGTTGCAATGTCTGTTTTTGCCATTCCCAAGTAATAAGTATTTTGTGATGGGACATATTGCAGAGTTGGTGGGTTTTGTTATTTATTTTAACTAGTCAAAATATTTTCATGTGTCTCAGGTATCAGAGCAAACAACAGTTTGTTAGGCAGAGCTCAAAAAAGATACCTTAACCTTGGGTGTAGTCTTTCTTGTCTACTAGTGATTTAGGAAACCTGAGATGGGTATCAGTGAGAGAAGCATGTTTACACTGAGAGAGAGAGCCTCAAAGCCTAAGAAAAGGAAGTTGTAATAGTCAAGACAACAGACGAAAAGAATTGTCAGAATTACCATTAGAAGGGAATAAATAAAAGTAATTGTTTGATGAAATAGAAATATTAGTTTGCAGTAGTGGTTGAATTTTCACTATTTTCACTGTTACATTGTCATTAATTTCTGCTGCTGTCTAGATTGTGATTTGTGTGCACTACTATCTGTCATCTAAAAGCTTTCTAAAGATAGAAACATGTGGTTCTTCTTATCTTTACTTCCATTATACAATAATAATAGTGCCTTGCTGGTGCAATCATGGAAAAAAATTGGGTCGAAAGGGACCTCAGGGAGGTCGTGCCACATGATGAGAGCAGGCCACCTTCTAAGCCCAGGAGTGTAAAATGAGTAATTATTTGAGCTCTGAGGTTACTTGAGGTTGCTTATAGGGCTTTCTCAGTGAAGTTTTGAATATCTCTGTAGATGGAGATTTCCCTGCTTCTTTTGGTGGCCTTTGACAGCGTTTTCTACTCTCAGGGTGATTTTTTTCCCATAATATCTAACTGTAATTTTCTTTGGTACAACTTGTATTGCTGCTCCTTTTCCTTTCATGGAGAACCTCCAAGAAGAGTCTGGCTCCATTTTCCCTGTAATCACCAGCAGGTTGGCAAAAAAACACAAGATCCCTCTCTCCTTTCCCTCCTCCATCCTCCTCCTGTCGGGAGGCCCCAAACAGGACCCAGCACCCCAGCAGTGATCTCACAGATTCTGACCAGAGGGGAGGAATTGCTTCCCTTCATTTGTTCCAGCCCGGTATATGATGGGCTTTCATAGCCTTGAGAATGTGGTAGATCTTTTGGATTCACTGACAGTGAGGGGAATTAGGAGTTTTGGGAAGAGGTATTCAGCAGACCTGTCACTAATGTGATCTCACATTTGTCTTCCACCTAGAATGTGCCACCTGATTTGTCCATCTGCACCTTTGTGTTGGAGCAGTCTCTGTCAGTACGAGCCCTCCAGGAAATGCTGGCTAACACAGAGGAAAAGGCAGAAGGGGTAAGTTATTAAATCTTCTCTTATTTTTTCATCTTGCAAAATACTATCCCCCCCTCCCTGTACCACAGTTTTCATGAATGGCACAAGCTTATAGCATAACGAATTGCTTACATTTAAGTTTCCTCCTTCACTACAGGAATGGTCTGATTCCGAGAAGTTCTAAATGTTTGCAGCTTGCACTGAAGCTTGCCAGAGTAGTAAATAGTCAACCATTTCAATGTGCTGCAGATCAGTGTAGAGCTACAGGAATGTTTTGATTTGAGATATCATTATGTGAAATATGAAGCTGGATCACTTGCTTAGAACAGCTAAGCTTTCTGATGGCTCCTGACTGCATCAAATGAGACTGTCAGGTAGTCTTAAAATGACTTGGGTATATGCTGTTTTTGTCTGGAAATAATGACAATGTTCTGTGTGGCCTGAGCTACAATGTCCTGTAACTCAGCTTTAGAGCTGGAAATGGAGTGTTATTGAGTCTCGGTGGAAAAGAAATATGGAAACTAACATGTTTTTGCACTCTGGAGGATGAAGGATATAGGAATAATGACAATTCTGTTTGACTAGCAAATAGCTGTTTACAAATAAATCATAGTAGTGTAATTTATGTTCTCTGCTGTGTAATTCATTTGATTTGCTATTATGTAGTTTAGTGTTCCATATACATGCTGTAGAGTTAATATGGATGCCATGTTCCAACCCAAATCCTGTAAACAGTAAGGGGGGAAGAGTGACATGGGAGATTTGGCTGTAGGCACAGGAATTATACAGATAAATCGGAAGCAGGGGTTAACCATAGCTCTATCACTCAAGAAAGCTGGCAGGAGAGCAGCTTGCCTCTAGTGTTTCTGGGAATTCCTTGGAAAAGCAAACTTTAAACCAACATACAGTAGTTAGTCCAATAAAATGCCAGGTACTGAGACTGAAAATAGTATTTGGGAAATGAAGTCCAGGAACATCATCCCATGGATGATCCAAAGTGTGTGCTGTCCTTGAGAATTTGTTCTCCAGCAAAAACTCCAACAATAGGAGAATGAGAAGCACACCTGAGCGAAGAGGTGGTCCCAGAGTAAGCAGATCCGTGCTTCTAAATGGGGACCTTTTCTTAGTTTGTAAATGGCAGTTGTACTGATATACAGTGCTCTGTGCTTACTGGTCTTCTGAGACAGATGCAGGAGGGATTTTAAAAAAAAAAAAAAAGTCTCCGAGTGTCTTCAGTTGATACCTTTTTACAGAGTAGTTTACTGTGCTCTCAATACCTATTAAATCCCAATGCTAGCAGAAGGTACAGAGCTACAGCTATACCAACCCAGATAGCTGGTGTTCACTGAGTAATGGATAGGTTTCTACTGCAGATTTTGCCTGGCTTCTGTGCAAATGCGTTAGCAACCTGCCTGCATCTCTGTTGCATACTGATATATTGATATTAGAGGAGAATAATCTTGTAAATAGTGTCTTGTAAATTGACAAGGTTGTGTCATTGTCAGTGCCATTATTTTTCCTTCTAGTAAGTCTCTGGAAGCCAGGACTAATGATAATACTAAAATGACTGAAGATGAAATTGCTGATAAATTAACAGGACTGACATTTGGTATGTAGTTTCTATTAAAAATATATAAAATTTTTCTTTGAATTTATTGATATTTTTTCATAGGGTAGGTACTTATGTAAGCAGCTTCATATTTGGTTTCACATTTGATGACTAATGTGGTTACTTTAAGTTTTATGAGAAGAGATAATTTGTGCATACATCTGAAGCACTGTGTCTTCCTGGAGCAGTGTTAATTTTTATTTAGAACAGCAATGGTTTCTTTCATTTAGGAGAAGAAAGTATAGCAACACCATGAGGGATTGTTATTATAAACTGGATTCAGTATGAGCTCAGTTTTCTAATGGAGGGAATCCTGCCAAGGGAGGTCTTTTCAGTCCTCACTTACTTTTCATTACATAAGAAGTCATTAAGGTTGCTGTGTTTAAAAATGTGTCTTAATGCTTGTGGG
>VXAL01009328.1:189035-206078 GCA_013399475.1 Chauna torquata
GTGTGTATCATCTCTTGAATGCTATCTTTATATAGTATTGTTCCTCTAAAACAGGTAAGCCAGCAGTAATGAAATGGTTGAGTAATAAGAATAAAATCTCATTCTGCTTGAGTCAGAATAATAGACAGCTTTCTTTGTGTTTAAGAAAGAGTAACTGTGTGCACTAACTGGATTACATTTTAATTCTTGATTAGTATGTATTAAATGTGCAAGATGACCTCTGAAATAAATACCTACTTTTTTAGTGCAAGAATCCCAAAAAGAGAATTTCCATACTTCATGAAGTTAGTGATCCATCTAATTGAGTATACTTCTCTATTCTGAATCAACTAAATGCTAATATCAAAGGCAACAATGGAAAGTGAGTGAAATTTAATAAGAAAGAATGTGTGCAGAGCTGTGTTGCTAAAGGTTTCTTCTAGCCATAGGCACTGAGTGTTTACTTTGTGCTCTGAGTTTTTATCTTTTCCCTTTAAAATATGATGCTTTGCTCTGGCAGTTTATTAAAACATTGAAATTCATAGGTTGATTATATGCTTTTTTTAAAAAAAACCCACAAATGTTTTGGTTGCTCAGGCAGCATTATTTACTCTTCTCATTTTAAATAGGTAAATTTTTTATTTTGCTGTACTTCAGTGCTTCAGTACTTCAGTGCTATATGCATGAGCTACTTTTACTGTTAGTTCATCCATAGAAAAGAACCACCCTATGTGCAGAAAAAGGGAGGAATCCTGTGGAAAGAACACAGTAAATAATCATATAAATTATGACTGTTATGTGGGTGCCCAGAGTCTGGGCTCTGATCTCTTAGGCAAGCAGCAGTATAGCTGCTCTGCCCTAGAAGGACCTGCAACCACGGTATTATTTTTGTATTTATTTTGACTTAGTTTTTGAGTGAAACTTTTTATTACTAGAAAAGCAGGTGAAATATGAAAATGGAAATCCATAGGTTTTATAAAGCATTTAAGATCAGAAAAAGTCTTCAGACCATCTATTCTTAGCCTGACTGCTAGATTTTACTAGTGAGCCCTTATAAGCCCAGTACCTTGTTTTTCTCTAAAGCAAATCAGACTGAGTGATCCTGAAAAAGCGAATCCATAGCTTTCCTGAGGAGTTCATTTGGGAATATTCACCACAAGATGTTGTAACTGTGTTTTGCTTCTGATTCTTTTTATTCTGATTATCATTTTTTAATCAATTATTCCTTTACTATATTCAAGAGCTCTTTAGTATTTAGTGCTGAGATGTCATAATCAAATCAACTCCTGGAAATTATCCCCTTATTTTCTTAGGAAATGGAGGCTGGCAATGTGTACATTAGTTCTCTTATATTCAGTAACATCTGAGCTTTCTTCACAGTAGAAGCAATATTAGAAACAGGGATAGGTATTGGTTAAGGGAAGGGGATCCGACACTGCACCCTGTAAGAGAAAAGCAAGGTGAATTCACCTGTTTTACAGTCCTATCAGCTGCTCCTGTGCTGGTGTACCTTCTGCACTGCTGCTGCTTGCTCAGGAGAAGTGCCACAGGTACTTGGGAACGAAGCTGCCAGGTTTTGGTTGAGAGGAAGGGATTTATAATTTTGTGTCATCTTCCAGTTCTTTTTTAAACCCCTCTTTTTTTTTTTTTTTTTGTGAAAGGTAGACAACAGACCTGTACATGATATACTATTACCAGTCTCAAATGTTTTATGACAGCGAAAATGATTTTCCTATGTCCTACTAGGACTGTCCTGCTTGTATATTGAGGGATTGCCTTAATTCTTTTCTTCAAAACATTGTGAATATAGGTGAATTTTTCTGTTCTTTTATCTTTTGGCTGATTTTGGGCCTGTCACAGAGATAAATGCCAGATTCTACAAAATTCTCCACCAAGTCATGGTTCTGTAGTATGACTGTTGTAGAGCTGCCAAAGGAGAAGGTATCTAGACATACCTGACATGGGAAAACAGCAGGTGTTTTCTTAGCCTCAGTAGCATGAGAAGAAGATTTAGACTTATTTGTCCAAAACTTTTTGAAATCATCCTCAAGCAAACATGCTGCATAACAAATAACAATTTAAAAAAAATTACCAAGAAGATATGCAATTTAAAATGATGGAGGAGTAATGTAGCCTTCATAAAGACTATTGCTACTAACTACTGGGAAAATATGTTTCAAAGGTATTTTATTTTATAGGCATCAATAGAAAGGTTTTTTTTTTCCTAAAGGATAAATTTGGGGATTCAAAACACTGCTACTATCTGTACTTACATAATGAGTGGCTAGCTTGAACTTTCATTCTATTCAATGTGTTTATTCAAAGAGATCTAAAGAGTTTGGGGTACAGTGACTAGATACAGGAAATTAAATTAGCTTGGCATTTAAATGACATTTTACTGTAAGTGAAGAAGCACAAATTCATGCATCTTCTGTTTCACCTAGAATAAAAACCTGCTTTTCTTTTGAAACCACTAGGAGCTTGTGATTTGTGAAGTTACACTTACTTTGCTTGGGGTTTCCTGAAATATATCCAACAATCTCATGATTTAAATAACATACTATTATTTTGCCTTGTGATATCTTCTGTAGTCCTCCATAATAATTCTTGTAAATGAGGTCATTGAAATTTGAAGCCTCCAGGTTGTATGTGAAATGCCACACCCCAGAGAATAGACATTATGTATATGACATATATAAATACACATGGTATGTGACTTGCTTTCACCTTCCTGTATGGCGTGCGTCTTTGTGTGGATGAGAGATGTTATATCCCATGCAGATGATTGTTGTTAACTGCATGTTTTCATTGAAGTGATTGAGAACTCTTGGTAAACTTGTTCTTTCACAGAAGCTTTAAGTATTTCTGCCAGCCATGGTAAAGCATTCTTTTCATTTTGGTCTACCAGAAGACAAAGGGGAGCCAAGCAATCCCAATTTTCTTGTTGTACCATCCAGCCACAGCAAAATCCCATTTCACCATGACTGCACAGAACAGGAGAGGCCCATGTGGTGAGAGCTTCTGGAGCTCCTGCTTGCTGCTCTGTGCTGTGTCCTGCTAGTATGAGGTGTGTATGTGGGCTTTTCTTGCTCAGGAATATACAGAGGAGCATGAAACTGCTATAGTTTTACAATTTTATCAGCAAAGTGGGTGGAAAGTTCAATTCCTCTGCTAAGGGCCAGGCTTCATGCCACATGAGTTGCTCACTCGTAAGAATTAGCAGCACTTGTTGGAATGTAGCATGCCTCCGTTGAAACAGTGTTTTAATGACTCTTGCAGGAGAGATGCACCACACTCACTTATCCTGTATGGAGCCAGGGGGATTTCTCTTGGTTCCTCCAGTGGCCATTTGCATCAAATGACAGCTTTTTGATATCTGACTAGGAAAACTGTACTACTGAAATAAGTAAGGATGTCATCTGTAGCAAGAAAGTGAATGTATAAGTAATTACAGTTTCTCTTTTTTGAATGATACCATATGCTACGTATTAGAATAAGCCAGGGTAGTGCATGAATCTCTAGCATATTTGTATTGAGATGATTTTAAGCACATATTCAGGAAATTGCTCTATATTTGTTCTTGACCTTCTGAATGAAAAAATCTGTGTAAACTTGAAGACTTTTCTGCTATTTGTCTTCCTAGGCTTCATTACATAGAAAAAAATTAGCTCCCATTTCACTTAATATGCTTGAATTTGTTTACATTTATACAAAATAAAAGGTAGTGTTAAATCCGCTGTTAGTTTCCTGCAGATTGATCTTAGTTGCCGTATTGCCTATTGAGCACTTCTGCCTGCGTTTTGTTTCCCCAGCATATGCACAGCAGCTGTGCTCCTCTACGACAGTATGACATGGACATTTTGTATGCTTTGAAACTCTGTCCCATTTGTTACCTGGCTGGTAATGAAGATGTGAAACACTGTCAGTGCCGGTATCAATTCTTGAGGAACAGGAAAAAGACAACACATCTTATTTCACACTTTCTGTCTCAGTAAAGAAACTTAAGCACTTTTAATGAGTGTTACATGATGACTTTGTGCCGAATGAGTGTGCTGCAGTTTCCAAAATAGGTCTTTACCAGATAGATTGCACTTGGGCCATTCTCGTAGAGATTGCCGCACAGAGCTGGAAGTGGACTTTTGTTCAATACTTTTGATAGTCCCAGAAACCCACCTGAAGATGAATGCTTGTCCTGAAAGCAGAAAGTTGATGTGCAGAATAATCTTATTGGAACTTTTGGGCAGTGTTGCAATGGGCTTGGACATGGCAGAACTAGAACCAATTCAGTTCTGCCATGTAGGTGGAATGGGAACGCTGTGCGGTTAGACAGGGGGACGGTGGTGTGAAGATAACATAACCTTTCCCGAAGATTGCTGTTTTGCACAGCTCTGAAGTGGACAAGGCACAGGGATTAAAACAAGAATTGCTTTAGGTTCTATGTGGTCCTAGGATAGAAACTGAAAATAACTGGACAAAAAGCACCTAGCTGAAAATTAATATTGTGGATGAAACTGTTGGTTTGATGTAATGAGCTGCCATGAGGACTGCTGAGAAATATTGGCAGAGAGATTAGGATAGACAGCTCAGGGCATGCTGTGAGGCTTTCAGCTTGGATGAGAAAATAAGGGGATTGTCTGTTTCTCTGCTTTTACTAGTCAATTCCATAGGTATTACCCCCCTGCCATCTATAATCTCTAGGTAGTTAATATAAAGAATGGCAACATACTGATGCCATTCAGTAAAGATTTCCTATGAAGTCCTGGAAGAGGTGGGTTTTTGTTTGTTTGCTTTGGTTTTAATATAAATTTTAAGCACAGAGAAAATGTAAATGGTACAGTTAAATTTGTCTTTGGAACCACACAACTCATTTGTCGCAGCATTTGAAAGTGGTGTACTAAATTACATCTAGGCAAAACAAAAGGTAAAAAGGTAAACCTCCAAAATCCTCACATTTGAGTGCTGTTCCAGAGTGCCGAAGATTGTCTGTTTTGCTACACGATCTTATGTAAAGCCATGAAAGTGTTTTAAACCAGTCATTTTCCTAATGCTGCTGGATGGTTCTCCAACGCAATCAACAACACTGAGTTTTTAACCATGTCAGTCTAGCTAAACAATCACTGCCCAGCTTACTGATTGTAACTGCTCATTGTATTATTCCTGGTTTTGTCTGTTTTGATACCTCAGGACTGACTTGTGCAGGTCCTGAGGTCTCAGAGATGTACCTGTAGCTGATGGAAGTTATATATAAAATGTAAAATAATGTTAGAAATAGGGTCCTAAGCATCTTCAACTCAACTCCCAGATTTGTGTATATTTTGATTTTAGTAGATCCATGCTTTATATTCTTAAATGTATTCATATATCTTCTGGGGTATCACGAAAATGGAATTAATATTTGTGAGATTAGTATTACAGTAATCAATACCATAAAAATGATGACATTCATTATGTTTTTAGAACAGTTTTTTAAATGAATATTCAGTACAATGATTGCATACTGAACTGGGATGAAATAAAATAGTAAGTGACCTCCCTTTGTTTTATATGTTGAATGATACAGAGTTCATGTTGAAAAGGTAATGGACATACTGTGGAAGGCTATGTCATAAGACAGTCATGTGAATGGACTGAAATTAAGGTTATATTGGTGGCTTGTCACTTTCTGCCTTGTTACTGTTTGCCTTATTATTAACATACTTTTGTATAAATTAGCATAATTCTTTTGAAAATGCAAAAACTTGTTACTTCTAGTTTAGGAAAAAGATTTTGAAATATGAATTGTTCATGGCTGTGTATAATCCTTGTCTGATAGCAGTCTAGTGTAACTCATCATACAAAAAGCAACGTTTCCTTCATTTCCCAGATGAGCTCACAGCTGGGGCAGGGCCTGGACAGCACGATACTCAGATGTCCTATTTTCGTCTTCTTTTGCAATGCACACGGCTGTAATCTGAGTATTTGTATAAACCCATGACCTTACATTAAGTAAAATATAACTTTCATTTGTGCCATTATACAATTATATTGAGAATGGAAATAATAACTAAACAATATTTTTTTGAACAGATTGTTTATAACTCTATGTAAACATCTCAAACTATATATGAAAAACATTTACATATGTGTTATAAAAACTTCTTGTAGGCCATAGCTTTGTCCAGTACCTAGCTAGAAGAATGCGAAATTTCAAAAACAGAGGGATCCTTTGTCCCATCTTAGTGGCTTATAATAGCAGCTTTAAAGAATATTCAGATGGCTGATGCAAAATGCTAAGAGTGTAGGAAATGCATGGCAGTGCCATACAGGCTGGGAGTGTTGAAAATGTTAATGATGTCTGCAGTGCTGCGTAACAAGAAAGTAGTCTGCTATCAGGCAACTCTATAGGACCTCAGAGCAACTGCAGCTGGAAGATTATGCAGGGGATTGATTCCTCCTCTTGAAACGTGTTCAGTGTGCTTATCTTCCAGGAGGTACTGTACCAATACCATCTGTGGTGATTAGAAAAACCTTAATCCTCAAACGCAGTCATCAAGTCATCAAGTTTTTCTTAATGTAGCTTTGTTTCTAACTCTCCTTCTACTGCAGAGTTCAACACTTTGGAGTTCTTTCAAAGATGAGGATGCTGTATATGCATCATTGACTTACGTATTGTTCGAGTTTGGATGTGAATAGTCCTCCCCAAAGGGGTCACATTTGAATGGCAGATACATGTATAGCAATTGAAAAAGAAGAAGAGGTAAAGCTAAACTTGTGAGACTGAATAGGATTGAACAGGCTGGATTCCTGCCCTAAATAGGAAATGGGAAGGAGCTGAGTTTGGGAAGTATCAGGGTTCATCTCTGTATTGCTCGTGTGATGTCTCAGAGTTGGTGATAAACCTGTGTTGTTTCCTGGGCAGTTCTCACTGAACAGTTCTGGATAGGCACTATAAGCATGAGGATACATCTGCACGTGTATGTCTGCATCTCCCCATGGCAATAAGAAATTTGAATCCACGGTGACTACATCACGGAGTGAATATGTATCATATTAGCAAAAATGTCAGGTCCAGTGAGAACAGGTATTATTTCCTACCTAACAACTGTTTGCATGTAGAAAAATGACGTGATGCCCAGCCATTCCTTGACGACTTGGGTAGTGTTGTTTTGCTGAGAAGGTATAGTTTCTGCTTTTGGAAGATAGTGCTCGTGAGCTGTCAAATGGTTTGTTTCAGTGGCAAAGGTAAAATCAAGAGCCTTCAAAGCAGGTGAGCATGTCAGTGTGTTTGAAATATCTAAGTACTCCTGTAGCTTGAGATTTATACCATTCGAAGTCTGAGGTTAACCAGCAGATTTGTTTTTGTTTCTCTCTGACCATGAAAAATTAACCATTTTTAATTTACTTCTGAGGATACAAACAACTCCTAAGTTGGGGGTGAGGGGAAGAAAAATGAAAGAAATGAAAGATTTTAGCACCAGGTGTACAGCTGAACAGAGAAGGTGGAGAACTGGGAGCAGCCGTGTCTGCAGAGGTAAGGTTCTGCCTCTGGGTTTGAGGTGCGAGGCTTATAGCCTGCTCTGGGATCTGTGCTCAGCAGAGGCTACGAGTCCATGCCCTTCCCAGAGGCAGCATTCTCCCTTTTTGGATGGCAGGCTCATCTGCTCCAGCTCAGCTCACCTCTCTGAGCAGCAGAGCTCTGGATGAGCCCAAAACTCAATGGGAACTATAACCAAAATCTTGTCTCAGTGTGTGTCAAGATTAACCAACCTTTCCTAAACCTGCATTGTAGTTTTGAGTGCTGGAGCATTGCAGTGGACATTCTGTGGGAAGGGCCTTGTCCCACTGAGTGGCAGGAGTGCCAGCCTACTGGGCAGCCCTGGCTGGGAAGGGCTCTGCTGGCTGGCTGGGCAGTGTTTTGTCTCAGTGATGGGCTGTTGGTCCCCCACCAGTGGGATCCATTTTGGGGTGTCTGTAGGATCTCAGCTGCAGTAAATGCTCCTGCTGAGTTCCTGCAGGCAGTGTGGATTGAGTCCTTCACCTTCGAAAGCAAGCCTGTTTAAATATGTATTTTATATATATTTATATGTTTAGGTTAAAAAGGTAGCCTAAAAATAAGAGTGTATTTAACTCTTCCTGAGCTGTGTGTACTTGTCTGTTGATCAATTTTCAAATTAAAACTTTAGTCTGTGCTTTTAGAGGACTATCAACATGGTAAGTGAGGAGGGGAGGTATTATCCCTTTGTTCATTGTTTTTATAAGGCCTTTGATCTTGATCCATAAGTGGCTTTTTAGGTAGACATGATAGTTGCTGAACTGTGAGGATTGTCGTCCCATTCCTAAGCTGTTTCCCCTTTCCCAGTGTTTGTTGGTTGGACAGTATTGTCCTTTGGTCCTTCAAATAGTTGTCTTTCTCACTATGCATAAATAGATAAGACTTTTTTTTTCCCTTTTTATGTGACGGTAGTAAAAGCTTTCTCCTTACTCTTCCTTATGGAAATAACATACATTGAAATAGGCAGGGCAGAAAAACTTAAAATGAACAAGGGGTACGGTTTCAGGCTGCTAGCAGTAAATGTGACTTTTCTTGGGTTGGGTATTGTCATCTGCTTTCGACCTAATTCATTTAGGTTATGAAGACCTTTACAACTGTATGTGATTTTTGTACTTAATGCTTTTTTGTGCAGATACTCCTGATGGTGTGGAATGTGTTTGCAATTATGGCAGTGCCTGCAGCTACCTGTCTTGAAGCAGCCTGTGGTAGCTCACAGTCTGTTGATAAATATACAGAACACTCAGTTATCTTGAAAGAAGTTTGTTCCTAAAAAATATTGGGATGAATCACAGAAAGTAAGTGTACATAGCGAGCAGAAAGAAAGGGAGAAATTTAGCAGTCCTGCTTTTTTCACAGAATTTATTACGGCATCTCTTGTTGAATGTGGTAAGTTCATGTAACTTGGTGTATGTGTTGGTCATTTAGCAAAAGAGTATTGTAATTAACTGGGTATTTGTACGTTTAGTAAAATTCCATTTCCAGGTGCTGTTCATTTGTTAGCTTAAAAGCAGTTTACTGTGTATAGCTCTACTACTTCAAAACCACTTGTACATTTGTCCAAGTTGTAATAATGTCAGTAACTGATGGATTCTTTGGCTGTTGGAAAGAATCTCAGAGGAGGTTTCTTATTCCCTCTCCTTGGTGATGTGTCACTTATTTTTAGGTGCATTACTTAGTGAAATACAAAGCCTCAGTTTTAGAGAAGGAACTTGGTGGGTTTTGCAGATCTCCAGAGGAACACATTAAGCAGCCAGCATTTGCCTCTCAAACATACAGACCACAATTCCCTTTCAGTTGTGATCCCACTGATTGCAAAGTGCTGAGTCCATTCTCTGGCATGAAACTGCAGTCAACCACTCTTGAACCAAGTATTTAGCAAATCATTTATTCTAATTCCTGGTACTATCTAAACAATATAAAGTGAAAGACTACTCTTTTTTCTAGGAATGGTGTTAGGTAGGTTTTTGAAATTCTGCTAATCAAGTTTCCAAGCAAAAATTTGAGGCAAACTAACTTAGTGCTTAATCCACAGTGAAATGACTTCTTTTCTTCTTCCTATGTTTGTAAATGCAGTGCTTTGGATAGCTTAATAAAAGCCAAAATCATTTTAGAGCTTTTTACACAGAAATCAAGAATTTAAACACTTAGGTACAATCTGAGTATCTTGGTATTGAGAATCATTGAATTCATATCAGAAGTGTTCTTGTCCCAGTTACTTTCTTAATTCACTAAATTTGGTGAAGTATTATGTTAGTGAATATTTGGTCTTTTTCATAGAATGCGTTCTGTGATGAGCATTCTGTAGTCTCATTCATATTTTGTACGGTCAAGGAAAAAAGTTCTAAATGTTCCTGTTTAATTTGGGAGGACTATACAATGAACCAAACTAACAGAGCTTGGTGTCAACCCTTTTGATTTGCACTTACATTCAGATAGGAAAAATAGTCCTGTTATTTCACAGCTAAGCATGTAAGACCTGTACATTGATTGTATCGTAATTGCATTCTGGAAGGTGCTAACACCTTTCTTTGAATCTTTAGGTACATATTTCAGACAGTGAACATTACAAGTAAGTCATTTGAGAGTTGTAGCCCTACATTCTCTATATCCAGACTTGATATTGCACAACCTTTTATAGCGTTCTACACTGAGGAAAATAGGATATAGGAAATGTAGCATATAAGGATGAGACCCACCTACCTAGTCCATTCTCAACTCATAAATACAGTGGCACGTGATGAAAGTGTGCATGTGGTAGACTTTCCAATGAGATTTCTTTTGAAATCCCAGTGGCTTTTCCTACTTTTTCCCAGTGAAATCCTAATCACTGGAAACCAGGTGATTTAAGGATTTTTCTGGGTTAATGTAAAATGATAGACAAAATAATACTTTAACATAGGTATCCCTTTAGGACTTTTAATAGCTTGAGCAAAGGATTAACGGAATAAACCGACTTGACGCTCTTCACAGTAAAAAGTTAATCATTTCTACTTGATATGGTTTTTCAGAGAAGCACAAAATTTCTCGTTACGTGCTAAAACATTTAGGAAAGCATCTCTCCCTTTCTCCCCTCCCTTTCTCCCCCCACTTTCTCCCCCCCCTTTCTCTCCCCCCCACCCAATCCAGTTCCAGATCCAAATGCCATTGCATTAGAACACCATTGAAAAAAAGATGAAAGAAAATAATTTTTGGACAATATGAGAAAATAACCATAAAACAAATATAGAATCATAGAAACACAAGGTTGGAAAGGACCTACAAGATCATCTAGTCCAACCGTCATCCTATCACCAATACTACCCACTAAGCTACTAAATCATGTCTTGTAGCACCTTGTCCAGGCGCTTCTTGAACACTGCGAGGGTCGATGACTCCACCACCTCCCTGGACAGGCCGTTCCAGTGCCTGACCACTTTCTGAGAGAAAAAGTTTTTCCTGATATGTAATCTAAATCTCCCCAGGCGCAGCTTGTGGCCATTTCCTCGAGTGAGGAAATGTTCATTAATATGTTCAGAATATGTTCATTAACTTTTAGTAAAATGTCTCAGCTATATTGTAGTAAAGCATTGTAATTAATGCTATGAGTTTTTCATATTTGTGCATTCATTAAATCTATGTCAGACCTTATTAACAGAATGTAAACATTTGGTTGCACATATCATGTGCCTTATAATCTAAACTGCTTCTGTAGCATGAAGAATTTTCATTTCACAACCTCTACTCCAATAGCTGACAGCTTCATTTTTCAGGAAAATGTTGTCTGTGGCTACGAATCAGCTAGGGCAGAGTTCCAGCTAAATTGCATCATGAGCTTATTAACTCCCATCTAATCATCCAGTCATGGCTGATTAATCACTTCTCCTGGTGCCTTGTTTTAATAAAACCGTTTTTCCATGCCACTGACCAGCAAACTGCTGTCTAATTTTATGTGTTGGGATAGCCTTTGCTGAAGGGAACAGAATGCAGTCCTCTTCCACAGATCCAAAGGGCTTTGTGTGAAGGAATCATCACATGCAAGTGTCTTGCATCTGTAATTCTGTTCTTGTGTTTAAGGAGCAGGGAAAACCTGTTTCCTCACAGTGCTGAATAGGTTTCCCATGCTGCAGAAAAGGACTGGAGGCATTTTGGGACAGGAGCATAACTGTGGCTGGTGGATTTTTGAATATTGAGATCTTCCATCTCCAGCTGCAGAGCTCTGACTTCATTAATTACTTTGTATTAGTGAGTGGCAAGATAACACACAGAGCTGTCAGCTTTTCATTTCTCAGCATGGGGCGGGGGGGCGGGGGGGGAGTGAATCCATGCCTCATGCAATGGAAGAAGGTAACACTCTGTTTCTCTTAGTAAGTGTTCTGTATGTTAATGAATAAGCTGTGAAGTTTTAATGAATAAACCTTGAAGTTTTCAAGGTACTTCCTTAAAAAATGTTGAAGATTGGGAGTTAAATGCTGATTTAAGCTTTGTGGTTCACAATTCAATAGCCTAGTTAATACAGTATCTGAAAGCTGGCAGCAGTTGTAAATATGATGGGCTAAAAATGTTTAAAGGTCTGCTAGCAGCAACCCTCCTCACTCCCTGCCCCTCCCCCATCTAGGAGGAGTCAGAAGTGAACAAGAGGTTTCGGCTCTTTTCGTTTCCTAGCACTGGTCAGAATGTGTTCTCTTTTGAGGAGTTACAGATGCAGTAAGACGAGAATTATTTTTTAATCAAACTTTTGAGCAAAATGTGTGAATTCATATTTCTACGATTTGATTGTTTTTATTAGGTTAAGGGTTATCTACAGGTGCCAGGCATAAATCACTGAAGTAACAAAACATTGCAGCAGTAATTCAGAAATTTTTTTTGATGTCTTTCACAGTCAGTGGTGTGTCATGAAGAGAATGGAGCTGTTTTGTCCAGCAACCAATGTTAGCGTATCCGTATTGCAAGGTTTGCTCTTCTAAACTTTGAATTTGCATAACCTAAATGCTTCTTACTGCAAAGAAAGAAGAAGAGAAAGAAGAAGGAGAAAGGAGAGAAAGAAGTGGAGATCAAAGCATTTCATGCAACGTGAGCCTTTGTATCATGCAGATGGACAAATCAGCTACAAGTAGAAAGCTTTATGAAAAGACGATGAAATTGAGGTTTATTCTATTTAAAATCCTGATTTTTCCTAGATATTTTAGAGATGCTGCAGTGCTACAGGAAATACAATAGAAACAAAAAACCTGCAAAACTTTTGTAGATAAAGCAAACACTGTCATTTTCTCCTAAGTGCACCTTATTTAGTATCAGACATGATTGTTAGTATGCCATTTCAAGTAAGGCACAAAAAGAGTAAGACTTGGCTTTGATCAGCTACACTTTGATCAAGTGTAAGTGCTGGAAAAAATCAAGGAGTGCAGGCTCAGTATTTTTGCATTATGGATATCCTCAGGGAAAGGCAAGGACAGAAATAAAATAATTATCTCTTTCATATCACAGAATTGTGACACGCAAGTATTTCTAGCCTGATACATGTGCTCGTCTTTTGAGTGTGCCGTATTTGGAATGAGGATTTTGCCATAAAGGCAAACACTTTTATCATCTCGGACGAGTTTCCTGTTTTTGAAGTAGACAGCAGGCCTTTTTCCAGTCTTACCGTAACCATTGGATTTCTAATGTGCTCAAGGTTTTATTTCTAGGATGGTGGTCAGTAGAAAGTGACTTTGTGAGAAAGAGAAATTCATTGATCTCTTCCCAGGTAACCTTTCTGATGAAGGTTGCATACAGAGAAGGGCCTAAACCAAACAGACACAAAAGCACAGCGCTTAAAGTATCTTGTAGACAAAAACCTACAATGGAAGACAATCCTGGGCTGGAAGAGGAGATGTTATCAGTTGCCTTGAAAAATCAAGGTGGGCCATGAAGATAGTCAAGTGTTGTAACAAAAGCAAAGACCATTTCAATTTGAAATCTATCTATCTGAATCTAATATCTGAATTCAATTCTAGTTATTCCCATGTTGCTTATCTTGATTAGAGATTTTTAGACAGAGGTTTTGCTATGAGGTCTCAGTTTCCTCAGCTGAGAAATGCAAAAAAAAAAAAANCCTGTTTCTGTTCAGAAAATTGAGTACACGTGTAGAAGGTACAACATGCACTAGCTGGAATGCATTGCTTCACTGAGATTTCAGGTCAAAATCCCATCTGTGGATCATAACAATGTATCTGTTACAGTTTTCATAAATAGCTGTAGATAATGTGATTAGCTCTACTCAGCTACAATTCTCCTATACGGTGTGGAACAAAGTTCCTTAATGTCTTTGCATGCTGCTCAGGCAGATGAAAGAAAATAGAATATAGAAGCCAGAATTATGAATGGTAGGCTGTTCTGCACAGCTTAAAGTAGTTTACTTTCCAGCTTTATGCACTAGTAATGAATGTTGCTGTATTAGTCCATGTTCAGCAGTCATGTGTAAGCTTGCTTTATGTCAAAATGTAAAAAAATGAGTTTGTGAATGACGCCTCATAATGGTGGAATTGTCCCTCTTTATTCCTCTCCATCTTGTTCATGGCTCCTTATGACAATAGAAAAGAGATGAGAGAAGTACATTCCTGCTGATTTAACTGGCTTTTATGTCTGGTTAATGTAATGTTGGATATCTACAGCTCACAGAAAAAAAAGATGTTGGAAAACAAGTCCTCCAGTTTGGATTAAATGAATTTAACATGAACTCTTGGCTGGAGAGATTGGAGCTCTTACATACATCTGAAGAGAAGTCAGCAAATGCAGATCACTCTGAAGTTTCTGGATTAGCATCACAGCCAATGGTTAAATCATGGCCATGCATTCTTCATGGAGGGCTTCTTTGTGCAGTTATATGAAATTTGAAGGGAAGTATTAAGACTCTAGTATTGTGCTCTCATCTGGTTCAAAAAGGGAAATTATTTTGTAATTCTAAATGCTGTTTTTGATATTTTGTTTGAATCTTAGAATACAATTTTGCATCCTTTTTTTTTCTCCTTATAGTTCCAGCTGTACTCCATAGGCATGTACATATATTGGTCCCATAGCATTTTAGTAACCATGAAGCACTACTGTCTGGTGTGAACTGTCGTATTTCTTACTCGTTAAAGTAGCTATGTTGATAGCTACTTGCTAGCAGTAGTGAGATAATTGAGTTGAAGTTGGTAGCTTTCTGTAAAATGATTAATTTATAGCATTATGAATTGCTCACAATCAGTAAGTACATTCTAGAGACATTGTATCTTTCACTCTTTTGGTAAATCTGATGTTCTCATGGCAGGATAATAATTTCCCGTATTCAGAACTGTCAGATGGCAATGAATCCACTAAATTTTGATACCTAGTCTTAGCCAGTGTCACTTTTTTTTTTCTTTTGAGAAAGTCTTCTGAGTACCTAGATCCATGTGGAAGGAATATTTTTAAGTAGCATACTACATTTGAGGTATATATGTTTTAAGATGGATCCTGCTTCCTCTACTGGAGGAGATATTGTAAAGATGAAAAAGAAGAGAAAAATTAGTATAAACTTACCTAAGCATTTTATTTTTTTCAAACAATATGATCATAGTGATCAGGACAGAAGATGAGCCATAAGAGGAATAGTTACTGAATTCCATGGATTTGGATTTATTGCCACAAGGCAGAATCTATTGTACTTTTTGAAATAAATGATGGTATGATAGCGTAAGATACCACACTGAGAGGGAACTTCAGGAAGTGGCTGCTAATCCCCTCCTGCTGTTCCCACAACCCTTTCTGAAGTTTAAACCTTTCAAGACCAATTGGAAAATCTGTACTTCCTAAGAAGTCAACAGCTCAGCAAAGCCTAAGTGGAGCCGTTTACGGTGAGAACAAGTAATTCCAAGTCTAAGGAACATGAATCTCTCCAAAGAGGGAGGTGACCAGATGTGGCTTGGTAGAAGGGATGGTTAGATTCGCCCTCTCCATGGATTAATGACTAATGTGTATGTAGCAAAAGGAAATTTGAATCTTTGTGTTTCCTAAATTTGGATATGTACTGGGAAAAGGGATCCCATGTATTCTAGTCTGTGAAGGCAGTCAAAAGATGGAGTTATCAGTGTGAAGCTAAGTCTGTATCTAGGTGTGCTGTGAAACATGTTTGCTTGTTATCTGAATCACAGGTTAATTCTAATACAAGTACTAGGGTGACATACCTATTGTTTCTTTTCATTTCTGTTCATGTAAGCTTTACACCTATTTTGTCTGCATTAGATCTTGGATATGAGTACTTTTATTTACTTTTAGTTTAACCTAATCTGCCTTACCAGGAATTTCAGGGCAAGTAAATACATTATTAAGTCACGCTTATGACTTTTTCCCCCCAAGAGGGGATACTAAATGTTCTGAAGGTAGCATATCTTCCAGAATAAGTTCCACAGAGTAAAAGCTAACAAAATTTTATCTCCATAGATCGCACGGGAAAGTTTAGAACTTGGGACGAAGTGGTCTGTAGGGAAGAAATGTCTTGTGACTTCAGTAGCTGGAAAAGCACTCTCATAGATGGCTAGGAAAAAGGGAGTATACATGGTTTGGGAGGGCTCTGCAGAGGCACACAGCAGAAGGCCTATGGGACATGGTGAAAACTAAAAATGCAAGATTTAATTCTGGTGTGCACTGTATTAAGTGAAAGACCAAGCTTTCAGCAGGAGATTTCTTTGGATTCATTCATAATCTTTCCTGTATGGTGGTCATGACTGTAGGGTTTTACAAGTGTACACACTCAGTTCAAGTGATTGTCCACATGGAACGCTGAGTTAAGGTGCCTTTGGCACATACCCAGACTTGTTGGTACTTCCCTTTGAAGATGGATATACAAATGCAGACTTAGTGTGTACAGTTTATAAATACTTGACAGATGCTGCACTTGACTCTTGAAGCTAACTGGTGTCCATTAAAATAGTCAATTTAACAATTATAAGGCAATTGGTTGTACAAGTGGTAATGCACATTGAGGTTTGAGTGGATTCTTTCTGAAACCAATGGTGGCTGCCCTGTCCATTTAGATTTTGGGACAGTAAGAGAACTTCTCAAAGCGACAATAAAGCATGAATTAGTGCAGGTCTTTCTAGCATTGTCACACAGTCAAATTACTTGTGATGCTATGTTCTTAGTGCATATACAATTTGAACAGAAGATGTATCAAAAGCAAGCTAAGAAATGAATGACATACATGAAGCTAACTTGGCTATTTCTTACTCCTTTTTTAAGCCATCACAATTGTATTGTTTGTATTATGCTTTAGACCATTGGCTGCTTTTCTAATTTTATAAATATCTTATTATATCTTTTCTTATTATATTGCATCTATTTTAAAACATCAGGTGTGTTTTAGAAGAGATTTCTGCAGCTGAAGCTGATAACAAAACTCACAGAATTTCTATTATAAAACTAAATACAATCTAAATCTCAGAAGGGAGGTAGTAATTGTCAAGTTAACAAATGCTTATAAGTTTATTGTGTTAATTAGCTGGCAGGTCATGTGGTGTTTTCCAACCTTTGTGTGCTAGTGGAACCTAACGATATAT
>VXAL01009331.1:4878-36575 GCA_013399475.1 Chauna torquata
TCAGGGTAGAAAAATGTTTTCCCTGTATCATTTTGACAGGTACAGTCCCTGGGTCAGTTAACCCTGGCCCTGAACGTCCTTTTTAAGGAGACAAGGTGAGACAATGTGAGTCAGCAGGGCAGTATGCAAGAACACCAAAACCTTGTTGCTTGGTTGTCATGAAAATCTAAGGGACAAATTCTGTTATCTCTTGATCTTTGGACACCTTGGTGTAACTGAGTAATATGGCATTGCTTCCTCCCTCATGCAAAGCAGTGAACAGGGACATGGGGACATCCTTTCAGTAGGCTCAGCAGACTTCCACACAGGAAAGGTAGAAGTATAAATTGCAACCTCATATTTGTATATTCATTGGTAGTCCCAAGGCCCACTTTCCCACACTCTGGCATTATCAGTGGAGCCAGAAGTACCTTAGGAAACTGAGCAGGAGCAGAAGACATGCAGCCAGTGCACAACCTTGCTCTAAAATAGCGCCTGGCCTGAGCAACTTTTGCCTTTGAAAAACAGAAGTTCTGTCTCACTCCAACTTATATAGCTGGTTAAAAATGCAACAGCAATGTGTTTCCTAGCATGACCTCTGTATTTGTAATATCAGCACAATTTGAATTTCTACCGACAACCAGCAAGTACTTAAGCAGAAAGGAAAGCATAACCCAAACCTTCAGGATGGCGCTGTTAAAGGTATTCAGGTCTTAGACAAGGCAATATCCCACAGACCACAGGGTTAGTATGTGAGCAAGTGGAAATGTGGTTGTGGCACATATGTGATGACAATCACAGCACTTCAGCCCCAGAGGGTATTCATGGATCCACAGTGTACGATACCAGGGTTGTTTAAATTATTTTGCTATCCTTACTATGAATTAAAAAAAGCATTGTAAATGAAAAACCTATGGAATTGAAAAAAAATCCTAATAGTGTATTAGAGTCTCAAAATTGACCTTTTTTGATTTTTTAATAGCATCTTTTTTGTAAGATTATCTTACTGTATTGAGCTTTTGCAAGGACGACTGTAGTATGCATCAATGCTTCTCATCTGTGTCTGACTGACACTAAACTAGGACTATGATATTTTTGGATGAAACTGTAATATTGAGTCCATAATTAAAATCTCTTATGCTTACCATTAGATCTTATAACTTGACCCCTCTGCCATTGATTTTATTAAAGTTGTGTTTTGTTGTTGTTTTGTTTGTTTTGTTTTGTTTGTTTGCTTGTTTTGGCTTTTGTTTTGTTTGTGTGTTTTTGAAAATGTTCCTGATCATTCTTAAAGCAAGGAATATTAGAGAATTGTGATGACAGGTCATACATAGGTAGATGAGCTGCTCTTTGGAGTACTGGGATTCTGAAATGATGATGTCACTTTCTGATAGCCTTCCAACTTCTCTTGTAGAAGCTTAATTTAAAAACATCTTTGCACAAAACCTTCAAATAATACTTACCTTTTCAATAAGAAATACTGCATAGAGAGAAATCAACATTGTTCGGAGATTTTTGAATGTACTAGATGTGAAATTTTTAATTTTTGTGGGCCATCTGTAAGTCTGTGAACATTAAAAACTATAGAAGGGGACTAGTAGAAGTCACCAGTAACATGAAGAAATGTGTTGAAGTTCCAGGAGGTGAGTGAAATAAGACTACAATCTATAATCTACATTTTTTTTATTTTTATTTTTAATTATTTCTAGNTTATTTTTAATTATTTCTAGTTAACACAAAATCTTGCAATTTGCAAGTTTGTAGTATGTGGCTTAACACAAGAAACTTACAAATATACTTGATGTTAGTTTGAAGTTTGGTAAACTACTTTGTATGAGGAAAGAAAGGCTTTCATTCCTTGGCAATGTTTCAAATACTAATTCATTTGCACTCCGATAGTACTTTTAGGACTCCTTCGTCAAAATGCCTTTATTAGAACTCTGCTTTTGTTGTTGTTGTTGTTATTTTTTAAATATATATTTTAATTTGCAGCCACTAGGCTAGTCTTTTCAGAGGCACACAGACTGATTCTTTTCCCACTAGAGTGAGTATCTCAAACAAGCCCAGTTTGCCAAACATTTCCTAGGTGCAAAGTAGAGGTTGAGGGAACTTTTCCTGTTCTTAGGTCAATCCATCTCCAAGAAAGCTGTAAGGTGCTCTTCCTGGTCCTAGAGTCAAGGAGTATCCCACAGCCAAGCAGTGAAACAGTTTTAAAGATGAGTACCCAGGAATCATCTTATCTCCTGGGTGTTTTGTGAGTTCTGATTACATTTCACTTAACTCATAAATAAATAAATAAGCTGGTAATTGTGGATCTCAGCCATTTCAGAATTTCTTTTTACTCAAATGCCATAAATATTCTGAATATTATTAATTCCGCAACACAAATAGGCTTGAATCAAAAAAAAATTCCGTAATTTTCACTTTGGTTATTTGGTTCTCTGAAAAGCTTGGTTTGAGGAAATTAGCTAAGCCAAGCTTGTCTTCACACTGAAGTTACACCAATTTAATTGGAATCGTTTTATAAATCGATTTTGTTAAACCGATGTGAACACTAGTTTGGACACTCCTAAATTGATTTTGCCTTGGTTTATATTGATTTAGCCTAAGTCAGGAAGGAATTCACTTAAGATAAATTGATGCAAGTCTGATTGAAATAAAATTAGAAGTGCCCACATAGGGTTTACATGGGTTTGCTAAATTGATTTAAAAATACACTTTTAATTAAAGTGATGCAACTTTGTATAGGCTGGGCTTAACATCACGGAGCAGAGTCTTTGGCTTCCAGAAATGACAAGCTCTGTCGTGACCTGAAAGGGCCTTAAGTCCAATGTCTTGTTCAAGATATTAAGAGGTTTCTACATTGATGCTTGAAATAGCTTACAGTAATTTTACAAATGCATAGTTAGTCTCCCCATCCAAAATAAATCTACCTGTTCTTAATCCTACAATTTTCTTCTTTTTTTTTTTTCCCCAATCATCAGTATTGTTTCCTTAAAAATTAAAGACAAGTGTGAAACAAAATCCAATTTCTGAGCTTAAAGTCTGTTTGAAATCTGAACATAGATTTTAGATTTACAGCACTCCACTGTCTTTAGGCAAACACATCTCCAGGACAGCCTCCTTCACAACAAACAGGTGAGTGCAACATACATACTGAGGACTAATTTCTAGTGGAGGTATAATAGGACCCATTCTGGCTTTGTAGCTAATGTAGTACCACTGTCAAAAAGCAGTAAGATTTCATTGTACTGCTAATTCTTGACTTTCCTTGTGCACTTCAATACCAATTTTCCTCAAATCTATCTGTCCAGCAAAGAGAATATAAAAACTACTGTCCTTGTCAAGTAACCCTGAATAACAATTTTGAAACCAGGCCGTAACCTTCATGATGCTGTCTGGAATTGGCAATCAAAATCAGATATTATGCAGAAACCTCTATCTCAACATGTGCCTCGTTTTCTGAACTTTCAACATATGCAAAGTACAGTTTGAGAGAATCTGCATTACAGATTGTTGTGAGGAAGTCACCCCCACACCCCACTCCCTGATCTCCTGGGAACAAAAAATAGCAAAATAAGATGTTTTGAGAGACCAGGCAGTTCATGGGACAGTAATCATAGCTGGTGTTGGATAGGGCATCCATGCTTGAGAGCTGCTTTACTTCACATTTAATCATTCGCATCTGCAGTTTACTGCTTCTGGCCACATCCTCCCTCTGATGACTCTGCAGGAACATGGTGCCTTCTGATATTCAGCCACTTATAAACTGAGAAATCTTTGTTGGTCTTAGATCTGGCAAGGTGACTTTGGCACTGCTGAATCAACCAGCTGCATTTTCTGTGAAAGAGTTGCCATCTATCTGCTGTCAACTAAGAAACTGAATCAGCACCTCCAAATACTATACTAATATTGTCTATCTGATGCAGTGGGAGGGAGGGATGGTGGTGGTGTCTGTGCTCTTACTGTACTGTACAGTACTGAGGGTTATACTGGGACAGACCTTTGAGTAAATTCTCCACTGATGTTAATTAACTTTCTTCCACTGATTACACTAGTTTATACACGCTGAGTACCAGGAACTTTTATTTCTCCTCTGGCTAGCAGTGTCCATTTTCTACCATCCTACATCTACAGCTTTCCTAAGAATAAGGGGAGAAAATCTGGCTCAAGTGGTGTCAAAAACTGAGCTCTCATTACCTTGAATAACATAAAGACTTCAGCCAAAATGTTATGAATTGATGGAATATTAAGACCAGAGATTCTGAGTTCTAGCTGAAATCTATGTTTGAGAAGAAGGCAAAATAAGATGTCATTGAATCCTTTTTTTTTTTTTTTCCCCAAAAAGCATAGAGTGGAGCTAAACTTTGTAAACATTTCCAACTGTTCAAAATAAAGATGATACTGATTATTTAGCTTCAGTTAAGCAAGTAGCCATCACAAAACTTTTAGTCATTTTGTCCTCAGCTATGGATATTCTATAGAGCCTGTAGACTGAATGCAATGAATACAGGCAGCAGAGAATATAAGGCTAAAGAAAACATAAATTTAGTTGCCTATGAAGCTAGGGTCACAAAAAAAAAAAAAAAAAAAGAGTTAATGACTTCTTATTTTGTGGGTGGCCAAAATTAATTCATTTTTAAATAAAGTTCAGAATTCTAATAATAAGGAATTGAAGGATGTGTGAGGAACATAATCCTGACTATATAATTCAAATATAAATTTTTATGGATAACGATACCTTCAAAGTACTTCAAAGTACTCAATTTGTTTGAGTATGGAATGAAATTGAAGTTGATGTTCTCTTCCCAGTCATCATTCACAATGTTGTGTAAAGTAATAATACAAAGGGAGAGAGGCTTTTCCTATAAATTACACTCAACTCTGCTGAAAACTGAGTTGTTTCTTTCTGTCTAACTAGTCCCCATTTTTTCTGCATCTCTCACCAGTAGGAAGATAAACAACGGATAATTTTCATCTACATAGTATTATTGTGTCCTATATTAACCTTTACTTTTCCACAGAGAAAAAGAAAAAAATCTAGTTTCTTAAACCTGTCTACTTTTTGTTATTCTTGTTGTTGCATTTGGGACTATCTCCAAGTAGTCTACATCTTTGTTAAAGTATGGTAGCCAGCTGGCAACATGACTGCATCTGAGGCCTCAGACACTTCCTTCCTCTTACACAAAGAATTCCTGCTAATGTCTCCTAGAATGAAATTTAGCCTTCTGGTGTTGTTGCAAGTATGCTGCAAGGAGTTGACATATTTTGTTTGTAATACAGTTCTGCTATATTGATGCTTTATGAGTCATCCCTCATTTTGTATTTGTGTATTTCCTTTCTCCTTCCTAAGGGGAAAAGTTTGTACTTATATATATTTAATTTCAACTTGCTGTTTTTGGGGATGTTAGAGAGATCCATAGAAAGGTCAAAATTGGATGGGCCATTGAGGTTAAACTGCTTTATTGTCAGATTCAGTTTGAGGCATATTTGTGCAATGGAATAGAAAATTTGCAAAATATTTATCCATGCCACACCTGAATTTTTTCAAACATCATATTTCTAACACCGCTATATAGTTCAACAGTAAGAAAACCTCTACTGCATTCTTAAAGTACAATATGATTATTGAATTAAAAGAAAAAAAAAGTGTAGTGTATGAAAAGTACTTAAGAAAGAAAGGTACACTTACTGGAAGAGTCGTGGGCTCAGTTTCCACTGCCTGAAGGGTGCCTACATGACTCTAATGACCTCTTGAACTTCATTAGTTAACAGTACTGGAATTTTTCCCCTCTTGTTTACCTTTTTTTTTCGTTTACAGACATTCGTGCCTTCAGTGACTACTATAGTATGCTTAAATTACTCTCATGGTAAATCCAAGGATTTTAATTTCCTCTTTCTTGGCTTCAGGGTCTTTTTAAATGGTTCATCACTTTTTGAAATGCCATTTTCCCAAAGTTTAGTTTCACTTACTAAGTTGTAATGTGCCTCTTCCCTAACCGTGTTGCACTTTCTTATATTCTTGTTTCTAATACCCAGGGACTGCAGAGTTGATATGTGTAGACTCACTGTTTCTGTCTTAGACAGGGCTAAGTCAAGAGTAGTGTTGCCATTTTTTATACTACAGAAATAATTTAGGATTAGAAGTGGTGATTTAAATTATATGATTTAAAAATATTTAAACGTAGTCCCAGGATTGTATTTCAGCTGGCTTTTGGAGTCATCTATTCATCTCCTGCTAAACTATATTAATCTCTTCCTGTATTATGTTTAGTATTTTTATTTCTTATGAGTAGGTAGAAATACTCTCTGATACATAGAAACATGAGGAACTTCAGCTCTGTATTAGTCCAATGGCACTGGAGCCACTGTGAGAGCTACTGTGGCTCAAAGGCATTTCTATATCTCTGACTTGTTATTTGTGTCTATCCAGATTCTCCTTGCTAAACCACTATAATTAAAATACTGCCTATATGTTACAGAAAGCCATAAATTCTACAGCTATACTTGTCTTTGTTTTGATTAGTAATAACCCTTAAGTTTTGAGTGATAGTAGTTACCAAAGGCACCAGCTGAGATCACTGGTCTCCTTTGCACATGTAAGTCATACACAAACACAGCTACAAAAAAAAAAAAAAAAAAAAAAAAAAAAAAAAAAAAAAAAAGTTGAGGTAATTTCAATATAGCCTACAATAGCATTTAGGTTTGGCTTAAAGAGGGATGTGAGTTAAGAGACAGCCCATTCAGAGAAGGGAGGATGCAATGAAGACGGAGCCAGGTTCTTTTCAGTGGTGTCCAGTGCCAGGACAAGAGGTAGTGGGCACAAACTGGAACACAGGAGGTTCCATCTAAATATCAAGAAGCACTTCACTGTGTGGGTGACAGAGCACTGGCACAGGTTGCCCAGAGAGGTTGTGGAGTCTCCTTCCTTGGGAGGGAGAAAAAGCCGCCTGCACATGGCAACTTGCTCTGGGTGGCCCTGCTTAAGCAGGGTGTTGGACCAGATGGCCTCCAGAGGCCCTTACCATCGTCAACCATTCTGTGGTTCAGTGGCATGAAAGGCAGCACAGAAAAGAGTTTCAGTAATCAAACAGACTCATAGAGACAGAGATGTAGTGGTAATGAGTGACATTAGGACACAAAATGTACAAGTCAAAAGGGAAGGGCAGAATTTCAGGGAGGTGGTTACATATGCAGTGCATTAAAAAGGACTGTCTCTTCATCCATCTCTGTGAACTTATCTCTGTGATTACACTAAACAAAATGCAGTAAGGAGGGGGATGGGGGCTACCAGCCACAAGCGCAGGGTTGCAGAAGAGGTAATAATGAGTGCAAAGCTATTTATAATGACAAATGCAAATATATAACAGCAAAACCTCCGTATAGAATATCACATAAACATACCTGCTGAGGGACCTCACCTTTCCTTGAATAATGCAGCGCACCCTCCTGCAAGAAACCAGCTGATCCCTTTTTAAGTTTTCAGATACGACATTGCAGGTCAAGACTGTGGACCAGATTCATACTATATTCCAACCACTCTGAATGTGGAGAAGCTGAGATCAAATGCTACCTGAAAATAGCAGAAGGGAGAACAACCTTGTGCTTGGTATCATAAAGCTTCAGAGTTTAACATAACTGTTAAATTTGAGCTGATCTATTTATTAAAATTTAAGCTGTTCTATTATGATTCATTGTCTTATAGTTATCTTTGGTCACCACTTGCTTTGTGTGGAGGAGTGTGACAAAAACGTGGGAATGAAGGTAAAAAGCACTATTATCTAAGACTTTTCTTATTGTGCTGTTAAAAAAATCCATGCAGAACAAGTTTAAGAGCAGCAGATACCTAAGAAACTGTCAAATAGCACTGTTAACTATAATAATTTATCCTATAATTTAATGTAGCCGTGACCCCTGTCATAAGTTAATACACCATGAAGAGTAGTGTGCAAAAAACATGCTTATTAATGAATTGGAGAAATAATGTGACATTGTTTTTTGCCATTTTCCCAGGAAATATCTTAATATTGGAGTTAGCAGCGCCTTGACAATTTTTGCTATGTAATTACGTCTGTTCATATCTTACCAACTTGCACTGTGATTAAAAGGTTAGTAATTTTTAATTATATAATCTGAAAAGAGTTGTTTGATTCAAGACAAAAATAACAATATTTATGAACTCTACAACATAAACTCTTCTATTTTGCCTATTTTTGCCAATAGTCTCTTTATTTGAATCTTTTTGTATATAAATGGTAACCGTGTGCTGGTACCTGTAGTATGTGCAATTCCTCAGAGACGATGCAGTGGTCCAATTACTCTCCTATTAATGATCACTTGTTCTGGCAGCAGAGCGGCACAAGGCCCTGAATGCATTGGAGCTGTTGTTCTGGATTTTCTCTGCACAGAGGCAGGGTATGTACATGAGGCTGAAAGTCAGAGGAGAAGGGCTGGATGTTGGTGCTGTGATTGTGTTCCACATAATACCATATTCTGTCCATGATCTTCTGTACTGTTCTTGCAGCTCATGTACTGTCATTATTGCTTTGGTCCAGATGTTGTGCTAGGCTGTAGGCACGAGGTGAAACTAAATTCTTTTTCCCAAAAAGCTTGCAATTTAAGGAACTTCTTTTCAAAAAAACACAGTAGCAATTTCCATTACCTACAAAGGAGAGTGTTCCTGCATGCTAGAGAAGCTTTCTGAAAATACCTTTCTGTATTCTATGGAACTAATTCTGAAGACACCTGAAAACTACAAATTAAGCTCTGGAAACAGTAAATAATCTTCCTTCTACACATTATCTGGTTTCATTTTAACATTATTAGTAAGCAACTCTGCTTAAAATCTCCTGATGTAGAAGAAGTGTATCAAATTTGAAGATAAGCTATTTTTGTAGGTAGGTAGAGCTGTACTCTTAGAGTTTTCTTTTACACTCTCAAATATGTCTTAAGCTGAGAAGCTTCTGTCAAGAGGAACTTATGCTAAGGTTACTGGCAGCTGTGGAAGTATTTTACTTTTAAGATAATGATTGTCTCCGGGAAAAGGAGATGCACCCAGAGGACAGCCTGCACAGGGGTTCCTGCTGCTATGCCTATGGTGTTAATGAAGTATGAGGTAGCTCCTCTAAAACAAAACAAAACAAAAACAAACAAACAAAACTAACAGTAGAGCAAGTATTTCTAGACTAGGCATCTAACAGCACCGTAAAGTGGACTTACTGTAAGAAGGATACAATTCTTACAGCTGCAGTTTTTCAAAATGCAGACATTGAATTTTGCTTTCTAAGTGCAAGGGGAAAAAAAAACTAGGCTTTGATTCCTCAATTTTTTTCTGCAAGATATTTAGTTTCAGTTTTCAATAAAATGTTTGGACATTGAAGTCAATGGGATTCCCATACAAGCTTAATAATTTCTTTTTCTCCCATAGAAATGGACTTCCATAAGTGGTTTGATTTTTCCATATCAATGAAAACTAGCAGGTTCTTACTGATATTGAATATATGATATATGACCACTTGCTTAACAATGGTCTTGATGGACTAACCTCAAGCCAGTTTTAAAAGGCTGTCCTTTCTTTGCTTAAATATTTGATAAATTTTTTTTAGACATATTTTCCTAGTAACTGTCCAATAGAAATGCTGAGACAATTCAGACTCAACTGATTCCTCTGAGGTTTTCTAACTCGCTCAACAAGTTAGAAATGTCATACAATGCTCAACAGCAATGACAGGGTTAATGGTCGTGTTGTTTTTAGGCTTTCACTGTATACTGGGACTTGACATTTTCACACTAATTAAAACAGACTGCTTCAGTCCCTATTACATGTAACTCATATTTAATTCAATGGAAACATTGAGTGTGCATTGATGGAAGAGTTGAGTCCATAGTATTGCTGTTGTGACAATCATGAAATGTCTTATCCAGTGGTATATTTAATTTGCTCACAGCTCTGATAAGAATAGCCTTTGAAATATTTCATTCAAATGTAGTATTCATATTGATGAGGCAAATCTTGAAGACTTTCTTCAAGCAAAACTTCCTGTAGGTTGAGACTTGAAAATATAGATAAACAGTCTCCAGTACACTAATGTTATCGGAGAGGCTTTTGTTGCTGCTGTGCAGTATGAATCAGATCTCATCTGCCCAAGGTGTAGGAACTTTTGGTACTGAAATATACAATTTTTCATGGATTTCATTTTGCATTTTAGCACACATTTACAGGTCTCTGATGCAGAAATGCAGCATTTCCTCTTACAGAAAATATGAAGATTTCTGTTTCTCCGTGGTGTCTCTGAGGTACTTCTTATTGGCCTGCTAAATGAAAACCAGATGCTCTGGCTACATCTAGGCATAAGGGCAGATTTACAATACAGTAAACATAACTTGAGGGTCTTACCCTCTCAGTTGCACAAATCAAAGATTTGTTAGGAGTATGACTTATTCCTTCCATCCCATGAAAGCGCATCTCCTTTCCATCAGAACCAAGCCAAAGGGAGAGGTCTTGTACCCCAATGTATCCTAATATGTTGCTGAGATGCAGCATTCCAGCATCTGATAGTTCAGAAATAGCTAACGTGTGATGGAGTTGGGCTATTGTCCTCTGTGGAGCTGGACCATATCCACATACCTTCATTAGGGTCTATACCCTTACCTCTTCATATGGTCCATTCTCCTGAGAAGATGCATAATGAGTACTAGGGGAAAGGGGAAGGCTATTAGGCAACCTTTGTCTGGCAGAATAATGTTTCCATTGAACCTGATTTTCAAGGTCTGTTAGTGCCATTTTTGCACTGATCAATGGAAAAAATAAAAACTAAAGAGGAACAAAAGAACCCTCCACTGATTCCCATATAAATATAAAAAGATTTAGTAGCTAAATAATCTTAGGGTGTTACCTCTACTCCATCTTGAGACTTCAGTGAGTACTCGTAAGTGTATATATTTTCTTCCTTAAAATCCCTTGAAATGTTGAACTATGTCTCTTAATACAGTTTCTTACATTTTAGTGAAAAGGCAGCTGTAGATGTCATCATGACTATGGACTTTTATAGTGCCATAAAAATTCAGTGTCATCATAAATTCATGCTTCTGAAAATGTCGACATTTATGGCAACTTCTACAAGGACATATTTTAAAATGATATTAAAACTTTATGCAGCAACTTTTATTTAGTTAAAAAAGTGAGATTATAAAGCAAAACATTTACCCTTATTTTAGAACAAAGAGGTGTGACAAATAGTTTATAAAAAGGGGAGAAAATAAGAAGGTTTTGTAAAGCAGATCTGTCAAACTCCAAAAACAAAAGACACTTGCGTCCTGTTTATGTGAAACCACTAATTGAAGGAAATCATTAATAATATTCACATCTATTGTCTTTAATATATATTATTTATCATTTGGCCTTGTATCACTGACACATATATTACAACATTGCTTTCAGGGCTCAGCATCTCTGTATTTAGATTGAAATATCCTTATTTCTACCAGTCTTTTAGCTCCTATAAAGTCAGTACACTTAATGAATACTGTTAAAATTAATAAATAATGAAAGTATGGGTTCTTGCATCTACTAAAGTTTGAGCTGCAATGCTGCAGGCCTTTGGGAATCTCTCTAAAAGGAACTGTATGGACTGGAAAATAGCTTGACCCTGCACGTTAAAGCTTCCAACATAGGGACTGTTGCTTACGAAGCACCTGATCCAAATCTCTTACCATTGATTAAACCATTGATTTCAGACAGCTGTGCACTAAGTATAGCATATATTTCACAGAAACTAGCCAAAAAAGAACATGACAGAAGTGGGGAAAAGTAATTTTTTTTTTCTCCTTGCAGATATTCAAGATGTATCAACTAACTTCTTTTGAGTTTCCGTCAACTTTCATTGAAGCAGATTCAGACACTGATGTACCTCAGAGAGCAAAATATATTGAGTATTCCCTCAAAACAGTGACATTTATGTTTCAGCAGAGCTTTAGGGACTGAGTTTAGGGACTGAGCCCATTCCTATTGAAGTCAGTGAGATAGCCCTATTAATTTCCTTGCAGCAATACCAGGCTTTAACACTGAACAGAGCTGAATCAAAGACTTTAACTTTTATTCTAATGCACAGGGAAGATGTGGAATGAATGTTCTGTTCCCTATGCTCAGATATGCCTATTTTTTATATATAAGGACAATCTTCTCTAAGGGTACTTTTACTTCTGCACCTCTATAGTTTTCCATACACAGTTCTCCAGCATGTATGATTCTGATTTCAGATTGATTAAAAAGACAAAACCAGAATCTGTCTGAAAGAGCAGTTACACAGTTGTAGTAAGTGTATATAAAAGAGATGACATGTATGTAACAAATGCTCTTCTGTCTCACAGGGTTATCCACAACTCTGCTTTGCTAATTATTTCAAAGCCTGTTGGTATGGATAGATATCAAATACTCACTGCTTCAACCCATTTTACATAAGGTACCAAACAGTCTTCATAAAATAGTTAAAATAGTGACACACACAGGCTGAATTTGAACCTGAAGCTTCTGGACAAAAACAAACAAACAAAAAAAACTGCACAAACCTCAGGGTTCTCTCTTCTGCTGTTTCATCTGTTTTGTCTCTCATGTTATTACTAGGCATTATCCTCTATAAACACATCTGAGGTTACTCAAGGAAGACAGACAATAGCATCTTTTCTTACTGTCAAATACTTTTTATTGAGAGTCTTGTCAGATTAACATCACTTCTACAAGCCTATGGTGTTGATGTAAGAAGTCTCTCCATGTCTCAGTTTTCATATACTGTGCTCTGAATTGCTAATTCTTATGCCTTAAAGAAAGACCTACAGATGTATATGACCACTAAATAGTACCACTAGCTGTAAGACCATAGTATTTCAAAGGGAGAATCTAAAAAAGGCTGTATATAGTGGAACAATACTCAATTGGTTTAATATCTTCAGGTATTTTTATGGGATGTGGAAAAATAAAATACAATGGAGAGAATTTTTTTTCCTTACAGTTGTCATAATTTGAGATTTTTTTTTAAGCGAAGGAACAAAAAGACATGTATGCTTTATATAGAAGAAAGGTCTGTTTGCACCTAATATATTATAGAAAAGTTCAAAGACAGCTTAACCTTGTAAAAATGTTACCTCTGTAATGCTGCCAAGATCAGTAGCTATGTGAATTATTAGTTTGACTTGCACACATGACTTTTTTCAGAATTTGTCTAACTTATGCATTCATTAATTGGTGATTTTCATATGCTGGTGATTTCATAAATTGATGATTCATTTCCCCTTTCATTCAAATTCCCACCTTTTAAAAAGCTCATGAATCTCTCTGCCCTCAGACTCATAGTATTCAGCTCAGGCATTACTTGGTGAACATTCCAGATACAATACATTCCAAAGTAGAATTTATTAGAAAACAATAGCAATTGTTCTGTGTTCAATATCTATTATCAAAAGTAGGACTATAGTCACAGCCCTGTGTTAAGATTGTCACCCCCTTGCATGGTATAGGAGGAAAGTATTTGCACAAACAGATGTTGGCTGCCCATATATCAGTATTTCCTCTGCAAGAGTAGACAGTATGCTTTGATGTTAAATTTCTAGAATAAGTAATTATGATAAAAGCTGTTCTTCTCAAACCTAGTAGTAAGAGATTGTTTGAACCATAATTGTGTTTAACTTTCCACCTGATACTCCTTCTGATAGTATGATTTACTGATTTTAGATACCCTGCTTACCTTGCCCATTCGTCTATGTGAATGTTTGGCCTCATGTGGCAGTGGCTTTCTACAAACACTTTGCCATACTTTGAATAGCCTGCCTGCATATCTTCTGCATTTTGAAAACGTTTTTCAATTGGACAAATGTACCACTCTTGCAGAAAGAGAAAAGCTTCTCAGCTTTATGGTCAGACACATAAGGCATTGCTCCCATTTTTTCAAAAGCTTCTCAGCTGTATGGTCAGACAGATAAGGCATTGCTCCCATTTTTTCAAAAGCTTCTCTCCTAGTTACTTGAAATGCAAAGATATAGGAGCAAGTAAACCAATAACAGTTATTCAGTCTAAACTCTAAGGATAACTTACTATGGGCACTGGAGGCTGAGATAGGGTATTGTATTTGCATACATACAGTATATGGAGAACTGCTCTTCTGTTTTATGGAGCAGCAATCATATTTAGTTTAATGTCTTATAAGTCCCATAAAATGACATTAAGAAATTTTGCTATTTGGCTGGTGAACAATCTAAGCAGTGCTGTTAACTCATCATAACGCTACTGCTTTGAATTCTCAAGCCTCATAAAATTTAGGATACAAATATGCCAGTTCAACCAAATGAGATCAGAGATCCTGCATAGATCCATTAGTAGTGTGTCACACAAAAATCTACTGCGTGCCCAAATCTTGTAAGAATTTCTACCATTTGTACTAGGGAGCCTTAATCTCAGAAAAATCACACTTTTGCCCTTTTGTTTCTGAACATAGCCAGTCGTATGGAAAATTATTCATGTACCTAAACACATTCTTTTTTTTAACAATGTAGACAACCTAGTGGGTGTGGGACATCATCATAGTGCTAGTAGATGTGACAGGAGACCTCCAAGAGTCCTATACTTTTATGAAATGACAGATAGATATCAGGAAGCATTCTCAGGTTATCTAATATGAAATTAGACAATTTCTGCAGCAGAGGAGCTGAAACACAAGGGAATGAAATACATACAATTCCAATAACACATTAATCATTAATCTCTCTTTTTTTTTTTTTTTTTTTTTTTTTTTTTTTATGTAGATGATTAATGTTTGAGGTTCCCTTTAATTTTTGCATGAAGATTTAAGGCTGACCTGACATAAATCTGAATAGCAGCTGATGATGCTAATCATGAGCTCTGCCAACCTGAAACAACAGCAACTTCAGTTTAGGAGTCTTTTGTATACTCATTGTTTATCTCTGTTTTAATTTGTGTCCTTCTTTTGATGCATTAGGAACTTCCAGGTGGTATCAGGAGGGGTTACAAACGTTAGATAGCAAGGACACAGATTTTGCTCCTGGCTAGACTAATCACACATATATGTTGCAACGAGAAACAAGCTCGATAAGCCTGAATGCACTGGCCTTTCAGTTCTGTGCCAAAACTCCAGCTGGGCTGTACTTTCTAGTTAAACTCCTCCCATCCTCTTTATAGTGGGTGTTAACTTCATATGGGTCTGCTTTGTTTCTTCTGCAGTTTCACACAACATGAATAGAGATGCCATCCAAGAAATCATCTGCCCATGGTGACAATTTGCCAGAAGCTGATACTAACCTTCTGGTAAATCTGTGATATGCTGCAAGTACGACTTCTCACTTGGGGACACATGCTTAGTTCACCCAAAACATCTTCTTTATGTTTAATGGACAGGAAAGAAAAGAGAAGCAGAAAAGTCAGCTGGGTATGTTATGCATCACTTTGTGGTCTACAGACTGAATTCCTTAATGACATTCTCATTAAAAGTTCCTGCTGCCAAATACTGTTTGCTTTTGCCTTTGGAACTGTCTGCATTAATAATGAGAGACTCTTCTTGGAAGTTATTTTCACAAAGTTTTATTCTCATGTTCGTGCCACAGACAGCAGCTCCATGTTGGTTGTGAGCAGAATGAATACTGTTTGAATGAATTCACTGCAATGTGTTCCTCTAGGGGCCATAGACTTACCCCTTACCCCTCACAAAAATGAAATGAAATGAAATGAAATGAAATGAAACGAAATGAAATAAAATAAAATAAAATAAAATAAAATAAAATAAAATAAAATAAAATAAAATAAAATAAAATAAAATAAAATAAAATAAAATAANTGTCTCTTTGAAGTCTGATCCTGAGAAGACTTACCCTACACTGGCCAGTTCATCTGGCTAGCTTATGGACACCGTCTGCTCATCTACAGAGCAGATGAAGAGGTCCTATAAGGCATCTCTTGTCAAGTGGGGCTGTCGATCTCTTCCTGGTTCCACTCATCTTAACGGTGATGATGCTGATGATGCTGCATGATGGCAAAGGTTCAGATGTTTCCCAGTGAGCAGAGTCAAGGACAAGCATATGTATATCTACACACATATTTCACTAAGTGGCCAACAGTCTGCACCTCGGGAATGCTCTCAGCCACAGGTTGTGTCTTGGTGTCTGATGGGCTTTGATTTTGCTCACAAGATGTTGCACCTAGGTTTTGTTCTCTTAAATGGTTTTAAAGTATTTAAGATTATAACAAGTATTTTGGATTGAAATTTTAAATCATCTCCAAAACAAACTTTCTTTTAGTGGTGGGTTAAAAAAAAAACCACATCTGGTTTCTGTAATCATCATTTATTTAATTTAGCAACAAATCACATTACTTTTACTGTTAAAACCAGATCTATGCAGAGTGATTTAGATTAATTTGTAAAAATTACATGACCTAAACATGCATGGCTTTCCTGGAGATTTTAACAGGCTGAGTAACTATTCATATGTCTTCACTACTTCTTTTTATTAGAAGAAACAAGAGAAGAAGAGTTGTTTTCACAGGATTTCCACTCCAGATGAAAGAACCAAACATCTTATTTCCAAAGTGTGGCATTTTATGCCAGCACCCGTTTTCACCCAGACAGCTGCACTACGCCGCAATTCTACAATGTTTAGAGGTTCAGATAAGGTTTAAACATCTATGCTTCTGGTGATTATTCAAACAGTCTCTCATCCTTTTGTGGTTCACCCATCACCAGTTAATATCACATTAAAAACTGACAAATAATGTTGCATTTTATTGCGACTTGTACAAGCTGGGTAACCTGCCCATTAATTCTCTGCTGCTTCTCAGTTGTTATCATTCTGTTCCTATAAGAATAAAAGGACTAAAGATTGTACGCAGCTAAAATTAGTTTTTTATTAGTAGACAACCGAGTCCTTTCCATACTTTGTAACATTCAACCTAGAGGAAAAAAAGAAAAAAAAAATTGATTATGCACTTTGAAAAATGCATTTAATTCATGGAAAGAAAATACTTTTTATAAGGCAGTGAATTGCTTTGGAGTGGGTCAACTTTGTTTCCTCAAAAAATAGCCTTTCATAAATCCTACCCTTTACAGGATTTTCTTTTTTACTTCATCACAAATTATCTAATATATTTGCAGAAGGTATAAAAGTGACCCTATTTCTTCACCCCTCTTATCCAAAAGCATAAACTTTTCTGGCCACCAACTGCCTGCAATACAGGATATTGCTTTTCCCTGGGAAAGAAAAAATATTTTCACCAGAGTTACCAAAATTGTTTCCAGTGTTAATCAGCTCAAAAGAAGATGGTGTAATTTTGGCTTCAGTAAAGACACTGCAGAAGGAAGGTGGAATCCCAGGCTATACAACGTGAAATGTTCCGTCTTCAAAGTAAGTGTTTTTCCCATTTAGTGGAAGACAAAGGCACTTGAGATGAAAGATCTAATTGTCTGTTGCTCTTTAGAGTCACTGGCACAAGCACAAAGAGGTTGCAACATGACTGTAAATTTGAATGGTATCATTTACACTCATTTTGCATTTCTGATGAAGGACATTCTGAAGAAGATTAACCTAGGCTTTTTTAAAGCACAAATACAATTCTGATCTTTGTAGGTGGGAGATAATTGTATCTTATTTTTAGTGGATAATTTTACACATACACAGTCATATACACAAATTGGTAGTCAGTTTTTAAGATGCATTTCCAAAACAAAACAAAGCAAAACAAACAAACAAAAAAACAGAAGCCTTTGCACATCTTTGATCTCTTACTACGTCAACCTGAGGCTGATCTCTTGTAACTGGAGGGGAGTACTGATGAGCATGAGGTTAAATCTTGGCTAGCCACTGTCTCTTCTCCTGTGGAACTGTGCTAAGGACATAGGAAGGCAAATGTAGCTTTCCGTCTCCCCTAGTATTCAAAAGATCCCAGTAGTCCATAGTACCACCAGTGAAAGCCACTTCCCAGGTCCCTTAATATAGGCCAAGATGGCAGTGTTTCCAGGGGGCCGAGGCTGTGCTGGGGGTGTTGTCTGTCTGTGACACCTCTGTGCCTGGCAAGGGGCTGATTGCCATCCAGGAGCTCCCCACAGGGTTGATGCTAGCTCCAGATCCGGCACAGAAAGCAGCGTGACCACAATACCAACAGCCACAATGGAGTCAGGATTTCCAGGTCTGGCTCCTCAGCCTCACGGCTCCCATGGGCCCCAGCCTCCCTGTCTCTGAGAGTCTGGTGGTTGGAGGCTGAGTTCATTCCTGCTTGGAGATGGTCTGAAGGAAGACAGCCCAAAAGTCTACTTTGTTGCAAGAGATCTAGTTATAACATCTTCTCAACATGACCAAACACCCTAAGACTCTCTCTGGGAACAATTTCTTGTTATTGTTGGCATTTATTGCTGGAGAGTTTTAGTCTTTTACCATCTTGCTGTTTACAAATGGATCAAAAGGCAGTGCAAATCATTAGAACTAGCAGTGCAAAGTTATTCTTTTTGGCAAAATCCCGCCTGCTGTCATTTTCTATAGTTAAGACTTTTGCCTGAAGCCTTGAATGTCTCACCCTGACACCAGCCTGCAGTAATTAATCATTAAACAGTGATTGAGGCAGTGGACCCCAGAAAATATCTTCATATTCTACCATATGCTGAAGCCAGCTGCAGCAAGTACTCAGAGAGGAACTGCACAGAGGATAACACTCTGCCTGACAGTCCCCTGCTGTGAAGTCCAAGCACAGAAAGCCTCTAACTAAGGGCCATAGACAGACTGTTTGCTTGTATTGACCTTCATTACCTGAGATTGTTTAGAAGGCAAAATGTCAGTGTTAATGTGTGAGAATTTTAAACATTATCACATTTTAATGACTATTTCCAGCCTCTCGGATACTTACAATGTGGAACAAAAATGTGGGTTAGTGTAATGAAAGGTTATAACAACAATAACAACAACAATAATGAGGGATGGGCAGATGTGTTCTGCTTAATTTTGAACTCCCCTGGAGCATCTCGGGCTTGGAATTAAGACCGGTTTCCACCCACCCGAGGTTCATGCGTTATTTGGGGCTGGCCCAGCGCCACGTCTGGGCAGTCACAGGCCGCAGCAGTAGTCGAGAGCTGGGCCTGCGCCTGCCTCCAGCTCTGGTGAATGCAACGGGCTTGACTGATTCCTGTAGAAGCACTGAGCCCAGCAATGGGGTCAGGGAAAGGAGGTGGGCATCTTCTGGATTATGGAGTTACCAGAGCCACGGGCAGCTTGCAGGCTGCACACAAATATCCTAGTTTCAGGAGTCCCTCTAAGACCCTTTAGGAAGGTGGCTTCCTAAAAATCACAGGCATCCTAGATGTACCCCACATGCCTTCCATGTATTGTCTCCATCATTTTTGTGGTCTGCCTTGCACAGGTATACAGCAGGCTGTATGAAAGACACATTTTAAGTTCTTTTCTTAAAATACAGACTTTGATATTCTGCTCGTTTGTGGACATTGAACACTTGCCATTTGTATTGCTGGTATTTCTGTAGACACACTAGGAATGGCTTGAAGGCTGAAAGAAAATCTTAGTGTTTCTTTTGCAAATGTGCTTCACACTCTGCTTGATCAAACTTTCCTTTGTCAGAGTGCTGGAAACTCTGCCTTTTTCTGTCATTCCCATTACTGACATCTTTGAATGCCTCTGTTTATTTATGCAAATGTGACTCTCCATCTGAAGTCTTCCTTAAAAACATAAGGGAACTTTTACAGAGTTGTTTGTTTTATGGGGTTCTCTCATCTCATGTTTCTGGTGGAAATCCAGCAGGCATTTTTGTTTGTGTTGCCCCTTTCCCATTCTTTTTTTACTTTGCAAAACAAGTTAATATTTATATCTACATGGCATAAAAGATGTTTGTTTCCAGTGGACCTTTATGTATAGAGGTAACAATGAGAGTCAACACTAAGTGAAAAAATTTTCCACAAAAACACTAGCTGTAAAGTGACATTCTTTTTGCCCCATGATGTTGTAGCATTCAAAAAAAACAAATGGCTTCAAAATACAAACGGGGAAACTGAAGAAAGAAAAGTTTGACCAAAACTATTGCAGAGTCATGAGGAAACAATCTCTGGCTTAGAACTGTAGTTGAACTGTGGATTTTGGTAGTCTGGGAGGGCACTTGAGGGAAAGTATTGCTCTGCAGTTGCTCTGCTCCTCTACTCTTTCTTCAAGCATTAGATACAGGCCCCTGTCATAGAGCAGAGCTTGAGATAAGCATGTCGTTGCTCTGCCTCATTCTTATCTTCTTAATGCATGTTGTAACGCAGGACAGTTCAAGACCATAGCAAAATATAGGGTATGGAAGCTGTATCAAAGGACTGAATAGTCCTATGTTTGCTAATCAGATATTTCATATATGTTGTATATCAGTCCCCCAATACCTACTTTCAGGAAAATCCAATGGACCATGTACATTTGGCATAACAAACTATGAAAGCTCTTTTATTTTGTTGAAACGTGCTAAGTTGTTTTGTTTTGAATGTGTTCAATAAATCATTAAAGAGCATTTCTTTGCTAAAACTTAAGGGAGTGGTGGTTCAGCCTTCCACTTTTTTCCAAAGGACAAGTTTCTCTCCGTAATGCAATGTGAACTTCTCTCAGACCAATCTTTCCTCAGGGCATAAAAGGAGTCATGACTGTGGGGGAGCATATGGATGTAGTTGCACTAGAGTCTCACTGGGGAATAGATTATGAGGAACCTAGTAAGTTCTAATAAGGAAGTCTAATACTTATTCAAAAAGAAAAAAAAAAAGAATGTTATTCAAGGTGCTCTGCGATATCTCATTTGTCAAGAAAGGAAATTTTTTTATAAATAGTTCTGTTCTGATACCAGGTAAGTTTCAATCAGAGGTTAATAACAGTTTTATTGGGCAGACACTGGTACCTTGGCCTACCTGCATATATGTATGACCTCATATTACACAAAACAGATTTAACATAAGCTTCTTGTCACAAAAATGATTTACTCCATCAGAAGTGCTGCCCATTCTTTTCTCCTATTTTCAAACTAATGACACTAAGATTATGATTCATTCATATTCTTTCTTCGACTAAGAAAAACAATGTTCTCAGCCTGTTCAGCTACGAACATTTCACCAACATTAAAAAATTAAATGAAATGATATATGCAAATTAAACACACAAGACTGACCTCTCTCTCTATTCAAGTACTTCCAGAAAATAATCAATGATATAATGATCCTATTTTTATGTTGAATAAAATAAGAGAGGCCCACAGTCACACAAGATTGTAGTACAATAGAAAAAGACTTATGGGGATGAAATCTTATTGTTTCAAGTTTGAGATCTAACATGGGATTTGCACAGTGGGAGGTCTATTAATGGCATGTCTTTGTTTTTAAGCTTGTTACATTTGAGACTGAGTTTATAGGAACTGGTGGCTCTTTTTGCATCATTCCAATCTTTATCATAACTTAATTTATATAATTGTGGATGTTTTCAGGTGACTTTTCCTGAGGAAAAGCTTTGAGAGGAAAGTCAGAGGTCCTTTTCTAAAACCTACTTGTTGAAAAATGAGACTTCCTGACCTGAGGAGTTAATGATTCATCAAAAGATTACAGGTATGACAGCGTTAATTTTGAAATGCCAAACAATGAATATGCGTAATTTATGAATGAAACAGGAGAATGGTAGACTGCTCTTTGCAGCAGTACTCTGCATGGATATGGTCAAGCCGGACCTTTTTTGCTGAGGTCATGAAAATGCAATAATCAAAACAAGAGACAGCAAACACACGAGAAAGATATTCAACAGACTATTTGGGAAATACAGGTAGTATCTTAAGGATTTAATAACTTAAGTATCCAACTGACAAAGATTTGTCCTATATCTGAGGAGAACAGTGTATGCCCTTTAGATGTTACTGTTTTCTTCTTTAGGTCCCCATTCTCCTCTCCTAGTCTTGATCTGTAGCAGATGAGGGCACAACATACCTGGACAATGTTGTTTCTGTCATCAGCAAGGGAGAACAAAGCCAGGAACATTTTATAGCAATCCAACCCATGTGGGGAGGTCGGAGGATGGAATTACACTACCAGGTTCTCCTCTACACAATAGTTCCATTGCCAAACAATGTATGTGTTTCATATAAAATATTTCCCTATGGCTAGAAATTCTGGATAATTTCAGACTAACCAGAAACACCATTACCAAGATATAACAATAAAACCGTTCTGCAGAATCACTAAACTGTCAATGAGTCTTCCCAAAAATGAGATCCTGAGTCTGCATCAATGCACCCATATGCTACAATGTACTTTGGAAAAGTGTAAAGGTACACTCCTAAAAGATCATATGTGACATAATATGAAGCAGGATATAAAATAATTTTGCCTGCAAGAAGAAATGTTTCGTTTTATGTCGCCCCCAAAAATGGTCTTGATAGAGGTCATCAGGAAAGTAGTTCAGTGTTTACCAGTACCTAACTTGTGAGACATGCACTGATACAGAGCTCTTTTTCAGGGAAGTCATGTACAAGAACTGAGTTGTAATCAACAAGCTATAGGCGTATGTAAATGTATTTGATTATGAAGGAGCCTTATCAACTAAATTCATTGAAACACCTAAGAGGTGAGTAGGTCTTTGCAAAACATTAAAGCAATTTGTTTTTTTATTATAGGACAAGGAGGCAGAAAATATGAAGATAATATGAAAGTGCCCTTGGAGTCCTATTTTATTGGTCAGCATCCTTTTAAAAAATAGACTGCATCATATTCATTTCCATTTTTATCAAAACCTGAACATAAGCTTTATGCTTACCAGAAATTGAGACTTTGGGGAAAATATACTGCATAGAAACTGTCTACTGAATGGTGGGGAGTGTATTTTGTGCTGGGAAAATTATTAATGTTTCCTGCTAAACCACCTAAATTTATGGTGCCTGAAGGTATTTTATACATAGTTTCCCAAGTACAAATTACAGCAGCCTTAGATCTTTACGTGAGGTCTTTTTCACAGCTATATATGCAGATGATCTCTAATAAATTGATTTATACTTCTCTGTTTCATAACAGAATTACTTATTGTAAAAAATATCTCTTATCTTAAAAGCACCTGGTTTTATAAATGTTGAGTCAGTAAATGTGAATACTTAACAAGATAGACTGCACTTCCAAACAACAGTGCAGGTAAACATTTTCTTTTAATAGAACTTAGTTTACAAAATTCTTTAAAACAAAATATAATGAGTTCCCTCTCCTGTTAATAACTATTTTACTGTTCTCTTCCTCTTGATTTGGGAAAAGTTTTGAGCTTCCCATGAGATCTTTCTATTACTGCAGTTTACTGAGCAAATACGACTTTGAATGATCTAGTAAAACAAACAAACAAAAGCACAAGAAAGCTTTCTCTCTTTTTGCCTGACGGTACATATTTTGTCCAAAGGAATGATGCGGTGAAACCTGATGCTTACATATTCCCCACAATTCTTCGTTTTTAAAAGTAAATTCAGCTACTCTCAGTGGACCCTCATTTAAGCAACGTTCTTCACTGTCATCTCAAAGTTACCCCTGTCATCTCAAAGTTACCCATATAACATATGTATTTCTTGCCTTTTTAGCTGGCTTTATATTTCAGAGGAAGGAAAAAAAAAAAAAGAACAGTCATAGAAAGTGTTGCTTACCCAAATGTGATGAATTCCATATCACGAGGACAGCCAAGAACCTTGATTGCATGATCTCTGTACCGAAGCATTGTATAGCCAAGGACCACAAAGATACCATCCTCCCACCTTGGGGATCTATGAGTCTGGGAGACACTAGGGCTGTTTTACAGACAGACAGTAGGTGACACAGGTGTCCCTTCACTGGCTGCTTTCCCAGAGCTAGCACAGAAATGATGCTCCAGCCTGATGCGATCGGCCAGTGGCAGCCCCAAGCATGCCATGGCAGCCCTTTCCCTCCACTTCTCATTTTCTCCTGGATTTCGCACTCCCAAGCCCTTACCTCAGCACAGCCTCATTGCTGTGATACGTTTTCAAATGCTTGAAACCAAGGCTTGAGAAGCAGGCCTTCTGAGATGAATTAAATTATTTCTTTAAAAAAGGAAGACAATTATGTTACCATGATATTTTTTTTTATTTATTTTTTTAGTTTGTTAATACTGAAGTGTCACTCTATTGTCACCTCAGCACAGTCACCTGCAAGGAAAGAGCCAATTTTGAACAACACAAGGTCCTTCAAGTCTCAAGAGCTTGGCCATCTGACAGCATTCACCTATGTGATTATTCCTTTGAGATTCTTTTATTTTAGAAAATTGCTGTGAACTACATCCCATACTGAAAATGCAAAACGAAAAAACAATGAGCTTGACTAATGTGATATATACAGTTTCATACAATTTTCACATTTTTAAGCTCATTTTAAAACTGTATGATTATGGATAACAGAATATTGATGTCTGCCAATAACTCCAGTAGGCCTTTTATGTGCTCCATATCCACTAAAAATTTTCTTAAAATGAGTAAATGAGTTCATATAAATATTTCCATTGAGTTTTTTTGTATTACTTATATGTAGAAGTCTTTTAAGGACACAAGCCTGTAACTTATATCTACGTTCAATAAATGCCTATCGTTGTAGTATCTACTATAGGACCCAATGCAGTGAGGCACCCAAGCATATAAACCTTTCCATGGAAATCAACTGGTTATTCATGAACATAAGCACTTCAGTAGATCAAGGTCTGGACTGGCACCAAAAAATATTCCAGCTGCAGGAATCAGCTGTTTCTAGCTGTCTCCTGGGAATTGGCGCCTCTGCGTGAGTTTGAGAACTTCTATCTCCTGCTTAAGCAACCCATAGAAAATGGATTTTTCAAGAGATTAGTGCCTGAGATGGCAAATAATGTAGCAGTTTGCAAAAAGCAACTCAAACTAAATATATGTGTTTAGAAAGGAGAGTACACAGGTAGATATGTCTTCCACATGACAGCAAAGTCCGAGCACCTTGGCTGCCTTTGGCCTTTGAGTTTCCACAGACAAAGGTATACATCCAGAATCTTGTGTGCTGCATACAGTATATCTGCCTTTACCTTCCCTATTTCTTCATATAGGCCTACGGATAAAAACTGTAATGCTTTCAACCAGGCATTGCTGGCATGCTCTAGCAGTCCTGGCACACCATCTAAGGGGTGACTGGTGGCCTCTCCATCACAAACTTGAAAAGAAAAAAATGGAAAAAAAAAAAAAAGGCCTCAAAGTACCATGGGATTTTGCTGGAGTAATTACCATTGTACTCAATATTAACCAGCAATTAGAGTTGCGGCTCAAACAGCAAAGGTCTGTGGCTTCAGCAGTCTGTTTCATAGCACTTCTCCCCATGTTCCAGTGAGCATACTATTCTCATCCCTCCACAGAAGACCTCATCTCCTTTTGGTGCAGAAGCTGAGAAGGATGCAAAGTGTATCATTCCCACTAATGCTAGTTTGCAGAGAGGAGAAATAGAAAAGGTATAGATTTGTTCCAATTTACTTTTCAGTCATTTATACAGGCTGGGTGGGATTTTCTTGTGCAGGAGGTGCACAAATCTTCCTAACCCACCTCATTTGAGCCAAAAAAGAAAAGAAAAAGAAAAAGAAAAAAGAAAAAGAAAAAGAAAAAGAAAAAGAAAAAGAAAAAGAAAAAGAAAAAGAAAAAGAAAAAGAAAAAGAAAAAGAAAAAGAAAAAGAAAAAGAAAAAGAAAGAAAAAGAAAAAGAAAAAGGAAAAGAAAAAGAAAATGAAAATTGCGGTTTCAAATTCCGTACCAGAAGGGGAAGGGGAAAAAAAATAGGATTTGAGATCTAAAAACAGTCTTTAAATGTATCATTTTAGCTTGTTTAAAGTTCATTGCTGCATTTAATTAAAACATTGAATAACATTATATACATATTTATGATTTAAAAAACAACAACCAAAAAAACAACCTACATCTTTTGACAAGAATAATTCAGCCAAAATATTCTTAATCAATTCTATCATTTGGATTGACATTACTTGGGCATCTGCAGATGGATAATTACTTTCCCATTTAATTAATAAAAGGTTTACATATTCAATGAAAAAAATGTGCATATTCAATACACATTATGGTGTCAAATTACAGTCTAGTAAATGTACAGATGAGGCCTACTATATTCTATGGCTTACAGAATTCTGGTTATTAGATACTATGACCATTATCCCTTCCGTGCGATGAGAAAGAAAAAAATATCAGTCTAAAACCAGTTAAATCAATTCAGCTCTTCTGGGTCTATCCCAGGTAAGAACAGTTGTTTATTAATGTTATTTATTTATATGGTGCCAGTCTACAGGGAAGCCAAAGAAGGACTCCGACTCTTCCCTGTAGTCTCAAGAGAAATGTCAGTGTTAGATCCCTTGCTCTGTTGCATGAAACTTCCTGAGGCTGCCAAACTTATGCATTGTGCCAGTGTATCTGGTTGAAAACAAATGCAAATAAGCTGCTTTCCACACAGTATACATGTAGACGTGTTTTACCAGTAATGTTGACCAGTGATGGACTTTTAATTTAGAATTAATGTTTTAGCTAAAATATAAACATTTCTGAAAATATATCTTTTGTTTGCAGATTTTCAGTTATTCTATGAATTTCTTCACATTTCCACTATCTTTCTTTGTTTTTGCTTTTTTCACTTTTATTATTTTAAAAGCAAAGAGAAAAACAAGAGGGAGAGTGAGACAGATGAAGTGACATGAAGCACTTCAAACATCTGCTATTTTCCAAAACAAATCCTATTGGTTAAAAGCCAGAAGAAATCCATTTCAAATAGCTGAAATATTTTGTTTGTGTGTTCCTTGCAGACTTTTCATTAGACAGTGCATCCTTGATTTGCCCAGCCTTGCCAGATAGTATGAAAGGGTAGACATCTTTGATGCTATGGCTGCAGCATTCAAGGCAACATTGATCAGCTCTTGAATATAGGCTTCAGGCTTGAAAAGAAGGAAACTGTAGCAGATATACTGACAATGCAAATCACAGAAGATGGCAAAAATCTGTTTCCTTGACAACATGACTGCCCTAGAGGATGATGTTTTTGTTTCTTTGTTTGTTTGTTTGTTTTTAATTTTATTTTGGTAAGGAGGGGCTGGGAGTTGGAGGATATTGGCAAATGAGACTTGAAAAATAGCTTGTTGAAATCAGTAGAAAATATATTTTTGTACATACTATCTCTTCTTTTTGGTACCTAACTGACATTGGAGTCTGAAATGGAGCACTCCCAGTGGTTAAGTTCAATTCTGGTCATGGAAATCTATTTTGATATGTGAGTTAGATTTCCTCCTTGCCAATAGAAGCCAGCTACTAAGCCAAGGCCGCCCGCTGTTAATTAAACTATGTTCCACTGAAAACCTGCTGCACAAATACATGGTAGCAGAGCATGTTCTGTGTGCTGTTCCTCCTCATGTGATAAGCAGTGCATTTCCTCAACGGATGCACATTGCTTACATTTTTAGAGCTATTAAGCTCGGATAATTATGGAACAATCTAGGCAATGTTCAATAGCCCATGCAGATGCCTGACAGGGCATGTTGTCTCTTAATTAGGAATTTGAATGCCTAATGCTTGTATATTAACTGAAATAATTGGATAGATGTTTTACATTTTCTTCACTTTTACTGACAACCAAGCAAGGGACCACACGAATCAGCATATCTTCCCAAAACAGCTCATTTCATTTGCACATTCCAGGTGATCTAATATGTTGTTTAAGTGGGATTTTTAAGAGAATTGGTGCTGGTTACTGTGTAAACATATTGAAAGATGTTCCTCAGTGAGCCTAGCAGTTTTAAGCTGGTATCTTCCTGATTCCCATGCTATCATAACCTACACAGCGTAATTACCTGGCTGAATCTTTTTAGTTTCTCAGAAGTCAGGTAAAGTTACAATAGTAGTTATTATTTTTTATTGTTTCTAAGTGCTGATAATGGGATATATATTGTTTCAAATTCAGTTCTGATACCATACTAGCACAATTTGCTGCCATTAATGTGAAAATCTGCTTTGCACTGTACAAGACTGCTTTCCACAAAGTGAGGATATTTTTCAGGGGCTGGGCTTGCTGAACCAGACTCCACAACTCTGGATGCAGAGGAGAGGGCTGCGTGGACATCCCCACCCTGCCTCTCACTTTCACTAAATGGAGGAAGAACCTCACGGGCTCTGGCTAAGCTGTATGGAAGCAGGTAGGACTCAAGGCCCCAAACCAGTAAACACTCACTCCTATAAATAGCCCCATTGTTTCCAGTGACACCATCCATAACCCCATTTCCATGGTGAAATACCTTTCATCTTCTGTCTAAAATAGTTACGAAGTTCCCCTGGGCACCATGTTAGCAGAACTGGGTCCCGAATGAGCAACTTCTTTAATCCATGCCTACTATGTTTTTGAGGAGTACTGTGCTTACCAATACATACATTGTTTATATTTAGGATGTCTGATAAATGTGTTTATTCACAACTATTAGTATAAAAGCTCCTTTAAAGGCAACAAATTGCTCTCTATTAGTAATGTGCATAATGACCTATTTCCATAAACATTTTTAGTACGAGAAATTTTAATGTGCAAAACCCTGCAGACATTTTATGGAAATTTGTCTGTATTCTGCAGAAGTGCATCACAGTCATATTTTGTTCTTTAATATTTTGTTTTGAGAGATGAATTACTTTCATTCTGATATATAGTACAAAAGAATCAGCCTGGCACAGGAAAAAGGAAAATGAGTCTTAATGTGTTTCCTTCTTGCTAATGTATATTTGCTTGATTGATGCAAGGATGTTTTTTTTGCAGAAAATGCACAGCCTCTGTTTTGTTTTGTGGTTTCTTTGTTGTTGTTGTTGTTGTTGCATATTTATCTAAAAAGTGTGATGGAGGTTTTAAAAAAGCTCTTTAAATCCATTCATAAGGGAAAAGAATAATAACAGAATGTCTTCATAGTCAAAAGGATAAATAGATCTTTAGAATCTATTTTTGTTGTATTGCACCTGTACCTTATTTCTAAACCTAAATGCAGGTTAAGTATGCAAAACTGTATTCACAAAATATTGTGATGCAGTTTTAGAGGCATGGCTTCAAAAATTAGCCTGAGGGGGTTAAACATGCGTTAGCTTTATGCTTTTGTTTGAAAAGCATGCAAGCAAATTATCGGTGTTGTATGGAGTCTTAACAACATTTCTGAATGTTATGTACTAGAGAGCAGCAGAGCTTTTTACATTAATTTGCTATAACTTTGTTTGGAGCAAATAAGGCCCTTTTTTCTGCCATGAAGAACATAAAGCTTGTGAACTACCAACAATTTCAACAAAAGTCTGTAAAAATAGCCTAACTTGTGTCAGGTGCCAAGCACCTCATTTGTGTAAGTAATTATGTGGGGAAATTATGTGGGGAAAGTGAGCAAGGTTTTATTATAAATTACGCTAATGGCACAGCCAGGTGAAGGAGGTGGTAATGAAAAAATGTCCGTAGATCTAATGCTAAAAATAATGTCCAGTATTTCAGCTCTGCTTTGAAGGCGCTGTGGGCAGTCATTTTTAGGTAAACATTGCCTAGCGTTAAAGTACTGGCAGAGCACACCTATGAGTTCGGTTCTGCTTTTGACAGTAATTATACAGTTTTTAACAAACCACCTGGATGATGTTTTCAAGCTGGAATTAAAAGATACCCGTACTGTGGTTACATGGAGTAGAAATGTAGACATTGGTCATCATCTTAGTTAAGTAGTTGCTGAACTTTTAGCATGTGGCATTGACTTCTATGATCTTTAATAGAGAAGTAGTTACAAATGTGATTAAGAGTTTGACTAAATATTAGACTGAATATGAGGCTGGACTCTCCTGTTTCTATGGAGGGTTAGCTGCAGCACGTCAGTGTTGCAGCCACAGTAATACATTTACTTTAAGGTCTTTTTTTTCAAAACACTGAGCAGTTCTTAGCAGCTCCCACACACACGAGAATTGAGAGCACATAGACATACCAAGGCCTATACAGAGATCTTGTCTTACCTCACTGAAGTAAATGGCTAGCTGTAATTAATTTCAGTGGGATCAGGAATGTGATACATAAACCTTCCAAAGGAAACCTTCTCCCTTCTCCCAGTCATAGTATATGATCTTTCTTGTCATTACCATGATAGCATGTTAATATGATAGACAGTTGTAAAACCTTAAATGGGAATGAATGAAATCTGAAGTGCTGAATTAGTCAAATGAATTAATGACCATGATTTAGTGGTATTTTTGCTGTAGGAGAGTGTAAAGAATCAGTCAAGATTTTCTCCTGCGAGGGTTGTGTTGTATTGATTTCTTTTTCAAATGACCAAGTAATTAGCATAGTAGAAACCTAGGTGCTCAGCACCTTCTCCATTAAACAGAACAAATGTCAAGTCCTATTAATATAGTCAGCTGTTCCATAGTGGCTGATCAGATGCTATCTATCATTATATGTTTATTATCTTGTTGAAATAGTATTATGAGGTTTTGCTGACAATAACTTTGGATGATGTGCCCTTTTCCATTTTAATCCTTCTTTGTAGTTCAGGCACAAACACTTCCATCGAGTCCAGGCTGGTAAACCATTAATTGTGAGTCCAGATTTTCAGCAGTTCATACTGGTGCAATAAGTCTTCTTTCCTCATCTCCTCTCCCAAGTGAAAAGAATCTGTATTTTTAATAATAATAAAAAGAGATAATCACTTAATGCAGAAATATCCAATGCACCCTAACAGCAAATCCAGCTTAAGTGGAAATTTACACAAAGAATTATTTATAGGAATCAATCATAATTACATTTAATGCATGCTGCAGCTGTTTATAATTGTGGTTTTCCCAAGGTTATTCTCCTCCTACCATCCACCCCCACACGCATGAAATTTGTTTCTGTGGAAATGCTTAGGAAGCATTATAATTTTCCTGTAACTTGTTACAATGGCAGCTGACTGTTGTGAGGCAGACTAGATTCTGATTAGTGAGTGCAATAAAAAGGAAGATAAGACTATTTTTGGACCAGTGAAAGAGTTCTGAGAAGCTGGTTGGTAATAACTATAAGGACAAATATTTTCCATGTCATACTGTTTGCTACTTATTATTACAAACAAATCTGACTGCTAAATTAGAAACTTATTTTTTAGTAATCATAAATTCAAGATACTGTAGGCCAAACTGAGAAGCCATGCATAAAGTGGTATAACTGGGACCTTCTCACACTCAATTAGAAGTTTTCTTCCCCACAAACTCATTGCTGTAGAACTGATTGCAAAGTGCATTTATTTTTTTAACTACTGAAAGCAATAATTTTTGATAGAGAAAGAAAAAAGAGATCTAATCTGTAGTACTTTGTAGCTCCATTTTTTAATTATTATTTAAAAAAAAAAAAAAAGATGCTTTATAGGAAAGCAAATACATGGCATACACATTTTTCAGTGTTAAAGGTGTATGTATCCAGCCAGAAAGTCTGGAAGGGAACACATTGGGCAGCCATTGAATGTAAGATATATTGCTACCCATAAGGGACTCTAGGTTGTTTTTTCTTATAAAGTATGAGCCAGGAAAAGATATAAATTTAAAACAACCTTTCTTTTTGGTACATGTTCCTGTGGTCCTTCAATCAGCAAGTTTTAAATTTTAAATTTCATTGTATATTGATAGATTTCCTATAATGGTGATTAGCTCTATGGCAGTTC
>VXAL01009331.1:39463-51448 GCA_013399475.1 Chauna torquata
AAAAAAAAACAAAACAAAACAAAAAAAAACCCCAAACCTGAGAGTGGAAATAGCACATAATTATATATGATTTTAGTTCCTCAATTCTAGTTTCTAGAGCACTATTGAGGAAATCTGTAATGAAAGGTCAGCTGTATATAATCAGCTTATTAAATTAATAGTTAGATATGAAAATCTGGGGTCAAAAGTTTGGTAATTGAGGATGGAGTCCTTCTCCTGACACAGTTAACTGAAATATGACCAAGATTTGCCCCTTAGACTTGAAAAACACATTACCAGGTGTACTGAAGGAATCAAAACTGTTGGTGTTGCTTTAGTGAAGATGCCCAAGTGACTGAGGAGGTGCCCATGCCTCTGAAGAGCTTCATCAGTGACTGAGGCACAGTGGGGAGGGCTGTGGAGGTCCCACGTCCCAGTCTTTTCTCTGGGACTGAGGTTGAGCCTCTTACATATCAGCAACTGACCTGCCTCAGTTTACAGCGGAGCTTTTTAGGGAAACTCAAGATCCCACATCTGAGGTGACTTTGTGAGAAGCCTTGAAAAATCCTTCCACTTCTGCCAAGTCTTGAGGCACAAAAGTAGGTACAAGCCCATTTCAAATCAATCTACTGTCTTGCTATTTGTGCTTTCATTTCTCCCCAAATACCTCGTAGCATAGAATTTGACTATAGCTGAGATACAGCATAAGTAAATAAACAATGGGGACCAGTAATACTTGCAATAAACCTATAACTTTGATACTCCAATATTTAACATTCTGGATCCCAGCCTTACACTCTGCAGGAACCCCCTGAGGGCAATAGGATTTCATAGGGTATAAATCAGGGCACAATGAGATGATTTCAGAGTAGGTGAAACTGCTAATGTAACTTCCCCATCTTAAAGAGACTTTAGCCAAAAAGTAGAGGAGTGAGGGCAATAGGGAAGAAGGTGACTGAGAGGCTTTTAAAAATGGACTAGAAAATGTTTAAATAGTTTGTTGTTCTATGGATACTTACCTGTTATTTGTAATGATTGGGGCAGAAAAAGGCTTAACTATAACTGTTGCTGTATAAAACATATCTTCCAAACAGGTGCTTGGATTTTCTCTTACTAATGGTACTCCATCTGAATGAAAAAATAGTTTGTCCAGGGAGTCTCTAAATAGCTGCTGTTTGATGCTTTATTTCTCAGCATCTATGACTGACTGATATCAGAGCATTGCAGCAATTTAGAAATTTTCACTCTAGAATAACAAACCGTATTTTTACCATTACAGGCAAGAGGCCTTGAAAATCTATAGATGAAATGAACGTTAGAGTTTAAAGTGAGAGAGTGATTCCTTGGAATGACAGCTTTTCCTGCAGAGGTGTAAATTGAAATCCCATTTGGTCCAAGAGAATTTTCAACACTAAACTCATATTTTTAAAAAAATCTTGTTTCTTTTGGAAATTTAAAGAAAAAAAAGTTTTCTTCTGCTTCATAAGATTTTTTTTTTAGAGTATGAAACATCCAAACTGATATCTATGTATATATTTTTTTTTAGTTTTCAAGAAACGGAAGTGGCTATAAATGTTCTCATTCTCAGTTCTTTTCTGTAAAAACACTGAAAAATTTCACCAGAAGGAAGCTTCGCCTTAAAAATAAAAATAAAAATCATTTCAATGGAAAAATAAATTTTAATAGAAAAATAAGATGAGAACACTGTAGCAATTTTATATTAATTTAAAAGTTGATATGATGCACAGGGTACTGAAATAAAAGACCAGATTTATTGGGCCCTAACTGAATTGGAACAAGGTAGAAACTCACACACAAATAATGTCATTGTTATAACATCCTCAGAATAGAATTGTTATCAGAGATTATTTTCTGTTCTAAAGTAAGCTACTACCTCTTCAACTCAAGTATCTTTCCCTAAGGAAGTATAATCCATTATATTTTCCATGGCCTATTAGTATAAGACAACACCTTGCAAGTAAGCCTGTGGCTTATATTTTGGCTTGTGAGTGATATTCCACAACTGCTCTTATTCTACCAGCTTTCTTGAAATCATCTTTTCATTTCTTCAGTTTTTCCTTAGATAGCTTGCCTTGCATATTCCAGCAGAAATGGACCTGTAAGCTGAGCTGTGTACCTCTTTCATTCCCACTGCTGAAGAAAGTGCCTTTGGTATTTATCTGATGCCTCAGGCAGAGCAGTGCTTCACAGGTGCACTGCAGGAGGGATGAATCCAGAGGAAATGGGGATCCTTGGCCCTGAATCTCTAATGCACTACACCCTCCATCACCACGTATGTTTCTGCAAGAGAGATTTAACACCACCACCACCACTGAGGAGAAAGCTGTAGCAATTTTATATTAATTTAAAAGATGATATGATGCACAGGCTACTGAAATCAAATAATGTTTATGAGCTAGATACTAAACAAAGCAGTTATGGTGAGAAGGTGCCATGGAGGCTTAAAAAGGTTAGTAGAGCAAATAAACTTCCCACAAAGAAAGCTCTGAATGTCAAAAGAATTGATTTTCAATGTTGCTAACCGTAGACTGAGAGTCCCGAAAGGGACATTTTCAGCTGGGGTTGAGAAGTGACTATTTTAGTGCAACAATGTATTCTTGAGCATTAAAAGAAAAAGCTGTGCCTGCTGACCTATCTTCATGGAAGTGGCATGCACTAGCTGAAGGTCAGGCTCTGTTTTTTGGGACCAGTCACCAGAAAGGCTATAAACCTGTACCAAACAATTATATTTAAGCAATCTTTTTGTCATGTAAAAAGGAGTATGGCCATGGTTTTCTGCTTCCCACAAGTCCACAGTCAATAAGCACAGTCAGCATGTAAACCTAAGGGCTGCCACTTTTGCTCTGTCTTGAACTACAGATTTCAAACCAGGAAAAGAAAAATGCCTTGAGCTGCAGAGAAGTGTTGAGTGGCATTAGGAGACAGCACTTCCGCCGTGTGCTGTAAAATGCATCTGGTGTGCCCAGCCCAGTTCCAGCACCAGTTGCTCTCAGGAGGAAAGTGAGGTAGGTCCTGTGCATCAGCCGGACCTAGCCTGGGCTCTTCTCCCCTCTCCTCCCTGTTGTGCTACATGGAGGTCTGGATCTGTAAATAATTCCAGCAGTTTATGGCAGTTTCAAAGGCAGTGCTTTGCTCCTCACAGCAGCAGTGAGGAGCACTGGTCCTCACAGTGCTGGATCATGGATGGCAGTGATTGCAGTGTTTGTACCATTATGAATAGCTGGGATGATATCAGGGATAAGCAGATTTGAATTGTGACTTTTGTTTTATAGGTGCCTTTTTTTAGTAGTGGCGGCTTAGCTCATTTCCAGGGAAACTAGAGGAAATGAACAGTGACACTATTGCATATAACCATATCAAGACATGGGGCCTTTCACAGTGCCCTTTAGTTTTCAAGCCAGTATACTGGGAACAATATAGAACTAAAATCTTGCAGCTTACTTCCTTTCTTAGCCCTCCTCCACCCATGCTAAAAGCTGCCCTGCCTGGCTGCAATGTCTTCCCAGGCTGGGAAGAGTGGCTGCCTTGCAGGACTATAGTTCTCTCCTGGGAAGTTTTCCCATTACAGATGTCTTTATACCCTGGGCTCAAATCAGATCTCAGGCTGTCATTTGAATACCTATTTCTGCCAAGTGCATAAAGTCACTTGCAATGATTAAAAAAATTGTAACTCAAGATTTTCAAAGATGTAGTCACTACAACTCTATTAGCACAGACAGGCAAGGCAGCTATAGATTAATTAACTCATGTACCATTAGCTGTTCCACACAGGGTAATCAACATGAGGTAAATTGCACAGGTTCTTAAGCAGGTTTTACAACCCACACTGAAATTCCTGCTGTTGAGTATGGTATGAAAGCCAGGTAGAAATTGCTGTGCTTCAGTAAAATGTTGGAAGAACAAGAACTGACATATGTAAAGTGTTCACCATAGTCTTTCCTCTTATTTCCTTGCAGAACTTTGCTTTTACAGGCTATCCTCTGAGAAAAACAAATAAATAAATAAATAAAATAAAATTTAACCCATGCTGTGTGTACACAATTCCCCTTGAAACACTGTAAAATAAGCTGTAGCACCTCGGATGCTGAGTATGAGATTAGGGGAAAAAACATTCTTCATGGATTTAAAAAAATAAAAATGAAGCTGTAAAGAGGGTTTGTTTTTCTAAGTATTTTAAAGAATTATTTATTACTGGTGAATCCTTTGTTATTTTTCTGATGTGTAAACTGAGTCAGAGATATGGCTAAACCCTTAATATAGCTAGGATCTTCAAACAGTTCTACAGGATCTAGGCTCTGAAGTCTTAGCATCAAAAACTTATTTAGGCTATTAAATGAAAAGTACAATACATTTTGGCTGCAACAGCTGCCATTTAAGGGTCCCACCTCCCTAATGAATTCACAGCATATATATAGTCCGTGCATGAAATGAAAAGATAGCTGTCTTGGAGCATCATTCACAATAAGTGGCACACTGAGCAAGGAGCTCACCGGATATCATAACCAAGAAGAAAGCTTAGGACAAGATTGCAATAAATTCCACTTGGCAACACTCGGTAGAGTGGGTACCTCAGCCCTCTCCTTCAAACCAACCATTTCTATAAGACTGGACAAGAAGATGACGCATTTTAAATAAAGGTTTAGGATTCGGAGCACTTGTCCAGCCATGAAAGACCTAGTCTCAGTCTTCTCTGTCAGAGGATTCAAATGCACTTTCATGTCTGGCAGATTTACTTAATCAGCTATTTACTTAGGGACAGGCTGAGGGAGAAAGGGGAAGAAAAAGATGGAAAGAAAACTCTGGATTTTGATTCCCAAGTCCTGCTCTACCTGTGTTGCTTTAGCTTCTAAGCATGGACACTAAGGACCAAATTTTTAGGAAGTGCAGAGGTGTACACAAAAGCATTTGGGTGTCTGCCTTCAGGTTGTGAATCTGTCTCATAGATTCACAGTGCTTTTCAGATCTGAGAGCAGGATAAATCCTTGTCTTTCTATCGGAGATGCTGTAAAAAAAAAAAAAAGCAAGGAGGATTTTTATTGAGAAATTCCTATGCAGATGTCCAGCTTTGGGGAAAAAATGCCACATGCCTATTTTGTTGATAAATGCAAGAAATTTGGTGGAAAATCTGGCATGTTGTTAGTTCACAATGAAGGTTGCTAGTACACATTCTTAAAAATGGCGGTTACCTCCAAATAATACAGAGGTAACTTATATTTGCTTTCTCCCAGATATAAAAGCTAAACCATCTGTGTGCGCTTGTGTCTGTGCATGCCCATGCATCTGTGTGTCTGAGTGTGTCAGGCATATTTTTCCAGAGTGGTGAAAGCTGTGCCAAAAAGTCTCTCACTCTCAGTGAATCCAGGACCAAGGCTGGAAGCCATGAGAATTAGCTGCAGGTGCTTAGGGTTTAGAAACTGCCGAATGCTGAAGGGACGAAAGACCAAGGTGTTGGCTCCAGGTTAGTTCTTATGATCAACTATTCTTTTTATCTTCCCATAAGACCACCTCACTCTTTTGTTGGCAAGGGGGAGGGGGGGGAGGGGCAAAAAAAAAAGTTAGGCTGTTTGATTTCAGGTAGGAGGTGGAATTCCTCAGAAGACAAGCCTGTAGCGATCAGGAAAGGCAGATTAAGAGAAGCAGATGTGGGGAAGATGGAAAAGGGGGGAGGGGGGGATTTATTCATGCAATTTAGGATATTAGCAGTAAATTGAGGAGGTGGTTTGTTCTGTGTTTAGTCTTAAACAAATTCTGACCCCTTTTTCCACACATTTTCCCTTTGTTTATCTCCTGAGAGATGCCCACATGTGTACAATACAAAGAATCAAGTCATAAAAGCGCAGGCCTGTCAGCCTCCCTGAGGACCAATTAATGGTGTTCCAAATCTTGTGGGCAGGCAGATGAAAAGGATACAGAGAGAGAAGGGGAGGTAGATGAATACTCAACGAGAGCAAGGCAGGTTTTTCAGAGGTTGGTAGGAACTTCTTTAGGTATTCTTAGCTAACTTATTTGGGGTTTGGCTTTCTTTCCCATTTCTGTGGTCCCCTGGTCATAACTGGAACAGAGGGAAAAGACACACTTCAAAATATCAATTAGGCTTTTATCCAAACCAATAACAACACAATGGCAGTGTGGGAGAGGGGGTAGAAAAAGGCCATTTAGAATTTTTCCAGCCCTCCTTTCATATATTGGCGGTTTTATTGATAGACACTTGAGTTTATATTACCATTTGTATCTCTGAGTTGGGTATTGCTCTGAATGCAGCAGGCTTTGTAGTGCAACCTTTTACTCCTATCTCACCCCCTACGTGTCCACAGGCCTTTGAACAGCAAGCGAGTGGCACTTTGAAATCAGGAGTTGAAAGTGTTTGACATGGAAAAGGGAGCTTGAAAGTCCTGCTCTTTGAACCTTTTCTTTTCAAAGTCCCACAGAAAGTACAGGCAGGACAATAATGGACAGGCTGGGGGCTCTCAGGGTGAAGTGGGGATATGTGGTAATGAGGTTTTAAGTGTTTCAGTGGTCGTTCCACCCCACAGTTTCCTCCCCTATGTACTCCCAGTGAATTAAATCCACTGCCAAGATATCACAGAAATCTTCAGTTAAATATATGTTCTCTCTCTCTGTTTAAGTCATTCCTTGATTAAGTTCTGGAAATGAAATTGAGCTGATGAAAACAGGAAAGAATGGTCAAAATTATCATTAGGTTGCTGACTACTGACAGAAGATCAATTTTTGTTTGTTTGTTTTGTTTTCCAATTAAATGAAACCAGATGCACAGTAAATGCAAGTTGCACGAGAAATGCAGCCAGCTGTTGCACCAAAGGTCAGGCGCAGGTCTCTCCAGGCTCATATGCAAACTCACTGTCTCCTACCTGCTGGGGTCAGGAGGGTGAATTAGTAAACTTGCCAGCTGCTAAGATTTGCTTCAGTAGTTTTACCTGCATGTGAGATCAGTTAGTGTGGAGGGAATGAAAGAAACTTGGAGGCCCTGAAATGAAACATCTCATCTAAGAGCTTCATTATAGTTAAGAAGAAAAGATGCAGCAGGCTAAGTTATTACTCTCTGAGGTCCATGAACTGATCTTTCACTCTTTGGAGAAAGTTAAAAAAAAAAAAAAAACTCAGAAAACTCTCTATAATGCATCTTCTCAATTGTGTAATCTCCTACCTGGGAAGAAAAAAAATTCCTTTCTGAGTGATGTAGCAATCATTTTACACACTCAAGCATGAAATTTCATCACCATTATCTTAGCTTGGATGACCGTACAGATGTTGTTTGGCCATAAAATGTATTCAGCCTTTTTTTAAATCTAACTGTAGTATCTGACTCAATGACCTCCTGCAGCAGTTGGTTCCACGGGTTTGGGCTATGCTTTGATGAGGGAAATTTATTTCTATTGATTATAGAATTAGCCAAGGCAGGAGAGGAAGAGCTGAATAAAAACTCACTGTCAAAAATGCTTCAGAATGTTCTGATCAGTCTATTTTTTCTAATCTCTTTAGTTTTTTTTCATTAATCCTGCCCAACATTTCCCTTGTTGGAGCTAGACCCAGAATAGGTAAAATGGTGCCATTCTTTCAAAATGGCTAATGTTAGAGTCCTCCCACCAAAAGTCAATTTAAAAAAAAAAATCTGATCTTGAATTTGAATACCGAGTCCACCTCTACGTGCCATTCAATTACTTGAGATGAAGCGGTTTTCTTTCTCATGTGGAGCATGCATAATGCATACATTTATCTGACCCAGCAGTCATTTCAGTGAATACAAGTAAAGCTGGTGCCACCACACTGCTGCAAGTGCCATGCACACAACTCCAGCATCCTCGCAGTACCTCAGTAATGCCCCTGGGCACTGCTCTGCTGCAGGGTCACTGTGCCATGCTTGTGGCAGGGTTAGTGCCCGAGAGGCCAATATATAAGAAGAGCACCTTGGGAGCTACCCTTTGGGAGGACACCTCAGAAGGACATCTCTGCTTCAAGAATTAGAAGCAGAAATGACAATCCCCCTTTTCTTTTCTAAATGTGTAGCTTTCTTGAGGCTCTTCAAGGGGCTGGTTACATCAGTTTGTGCATTGACAAGAAGTGTGGCTGGCTGCACATTCAGAGCTGGATTTTCCTTCTGGTGACAGGCTAGTGACATTGTTGACCATGCACTGTGCTCATGAGGTGCATAGTGTGGTGTGACAGAGCAGAGAAAGGGAACAAGCATGGGGCCAAAACTAACTCCCTCTGCAGCCCAGATCAGGTCACTTTACCTGTCTGCCTTATTTCCTTCCCCTATCAATCAAGGATAATAATGATTGTCTACATTATAAGCATAGGTATACCAAGTAATTAATTGTTCTCTGCACAAGGGTATGTCTACACCCAGGTACGCAAAATCACATACTCACCACTTCATCTGAGCCAGGGTTCTGGTGACCTGCCTGGCCACATAGGTCAGAATTTGCTGTTCTTCTCAATTCCTATGCCAAAGTTTAACAGTTCTCAAATACTATATGTGGTCAGGATCTGCTGTTTATCTCCTTTGAGATCAGAGCCATAAAAATTGTACATTATAACATTTTAAGTAATGATGCTTAATGATGATGCAATGGCCTTTTTTTTTGACTTTGAAAAACATATTATGAATGTTTTTTTTCCTCAGATTGGTTTGTTTCTTTATATTTTGAAAATCTAAACACTTGATAATGTAATGTCCAGGAACACATTTAGGTAAGTGTTCTTAAATCATGTATATTTGGTGTTCAAATGACCAAAACTGAATTGCAGTGTTTAACAGATAGTAAGTAATAAGAGCAACAGCGTTATAGGCAATACTTCACCATCCAGAAAAAGAAGGAAAGAAAGAAAGAAAGAAAGAAAGGAAGAGAGAAAGAAAGAAAGAAAGTAAGAAAGAAAGAAAGAAAGAAAGAAAAAGAGAAAGAGAGAAGGAAAGAAGGAAGGAAGGAAAGAAAGAATTGACTAGAATGTTGTACATACTTAGGTTCTTTCCTTATGACCTGAGAGAAGCAGACAACGAACACAGTAGTTTCTGCCATACCTCTGTCAAACCTGATTCCTGTATCTCACGGCACTGAACTATGTTGGCTACTATTGAGTCTCACATGGTCCTCCAAAATCTGCCCCTATGTATGCTTCTGATTTTTCTGCCGAAAGTCTTTCTGCTTTTTTAAAGTAATGGTATGATGTGCCTTAGCAACATGACAGCTTCTCAGATAGTGCGCCCTGATTTGGCTTGAAGAACTTCAGTGGAATAGTCTCCCCTGAAGTTACCTAGCCCGCTACCTGTTTTCTTACATGTATGTTTTCACCGCAGGTGAATTCCTCCAGTGTACTTACTCTTTGTGTTTGTTTTCCAGTGCTTTCACTTCTTTTCTCTAAACTCTGTTTGCTGGGTCTCTGTTGTGATTCAATGCAGGTGCCAGTACGTGGCACACTACCTGCCAAGTGACACATTAGGCCCAAAGTTTGCTCATTTTTGATTCTCTCAAGGAATTTATGTCAATCCCATCAGAGCAAGTTTAGCTATTTCAAAAGTTATTTCCACTCAGCAGAACCATCCCAAATTACCATCTATTTTGAAAGTAGAATCTGGGCAGGTTTCTCTGGAACATTTAGAGTGTATCCCACAGATAAACTTCCATAGGACCCTAACAACGGGACTTGGTCCCCTCAGACAACGTTTCGCAGCCTAACCAACCTCCCAGCTAGGGTGTTGTTTAGAAGATGCAGATGATTTTTTTTTTCTTGTCTTCCTTACTTGCAGCTCTAGTTATAACTTCAGATCCCATTTAATTTGTTCCTCTCCATTCTCCACACAAGATTAGGAACACTTGTAGAGTCTTAATATATATCCTCTCTTAATTATCTCATAGCTGAGGCATACATATATAGCTCTTTTTATCTTCCCTCATATGGAAATTCCTCTGGTCCCCTGACCATTTTTGTTTCTCATTCTGAACTCTTTCTAATTTGTCAATATGTTTTTGGTAATTAAGATTCCCACAACTAAATGCAATGTTCCATATGCCTTCATGCCTGATCCCTACAGATTTTCAGAAGGGGTCACTGCTCACAGCTGGGGCCAGATTTCCAGAAACACTTTGAACGTTGAGTGCTTTTGAAAATATGGCTATAAAATGTCATTATGGGAGCTGTTGGCTAAGGAGCATTTTGAAAATCTTAGCTGTCATGTAGGTGTCTAAATGGACTTGGGATTCTGTTAAAAATGTGGTGCCATTAAAAATGTTGGACACTGTAATATATGTTTCTAATCTCTTTCAGAAATCTGTCCTGAAGATAATTTTTTTTCCTCTTGTCTGTACCTTCTATTTCTATTTTGTACTCAGATCAGTGGTGTCTGTTATACTACATTTCTCTGTGTGATTTTAAGTAAACAGCATTTAGCTTTAAACTCTGCCTCAACAGGTATATTTGTGTGATGGTTTTGGCTGGGATAGAGCTAGTTTTCTTCATAGTAGCTTGTATGGTGCTATGTTTTGTATTTGTGGTGAAAACAGTGTTGATAATACACTGAAGTTTTAGTTGTTGCTGAGCAGTGTTTACACAGAGTCAAGGGCTTCTCTGTTCCTCACACTGCCCAGCCAGCAGGTAGGCTGGGGGAGCATTAGAAGCTGGAAGAAGACACAGCCAGGACAGATGAAACCAACTGACCAGAGGGATATCCCATAGCATATGACAGTGTGCTCAGCAATAAAAGCTGGGGGGGCAAGAAGGAGGAGGGAGTACACCTTATGTTATTGCATTTGCCTTCCCAAGTAATCATTATGCATAAAGAAGCCCTGTTTTTCTGGAAATGGCTGAATACCTCCCTCCATTTGGAAGCAGGGAATTAATTCCTTATTTTTCTTTGCTTGCACATGTACCTTTTTCTTTACCTTGTAAACTGTCTTTATCTTAACCCACGAATTTTCTCACTTTTACCCTTCTGATTCCCGCATCCTGCTTGGAAAGGGTGAGTGAGTGGTTTGGTGGGGCTTAGCTGCCTACGGGGGCTAACCCACAGCAATCTGTATTTTGCAGGAAAGTTGGATTAAAAGTAGTTAATGTTCATGGAAAGATGATGCCCAAAGATGCTTACTGATAAGGTACACCAATTTGCCATGTTTTTTCCACATCACAAACAATGAGCAAAACTGAAAAAATAAATCAGACAGAATGGTTTGTTCAATGTTTTTCTTCATATAAATGGTCACATTTTTTTTTTTCCTATTTGTTTATTAAGATATTTTCTCCATGGAAAAAGGCAAGATTGTCTTTCTTCTTAACCAGCTTAACCAACAGTGTCTTAGCACTAAATTGTGTAGCTTCATACAAATGAGTTCAGTTCTTAACTAGTTTCTTTGAGATCAGTTGGGATTTTATCTTTTCTATTTGTGGGCAGAGGGGAAGACTATTTCAACTTCTTTTTCTAACTCTCCAGAGCACCCATATCATTGATAGAAAAATTTGGTTGCAAGTTTTTTAAACATCATGCCTCTAGGAACCAAAAATGATTGGTGTATGGTGTGGACTATAGTGCTCTAACGATAGTATTGACAAAAAGAATTCTTCTTTTGCTTCAGAGTCACCTCTACTGAGCTTCATATTGGACAGTCCTGGGAGGAGGGGAAGGAGAAACATTTTTTGGTTTTGTTTGAGGAGGAGGCTTAAAAAATGCAAATGAACTGCATTGAGAAACAAATTATAGAAGGTTAAATAATCTGGATACTTTTCTGTGCTGCAGTAAACATATTCACTAGACAGTTAAAAAACATTTTTTTATGATGTGCCTAATAGAGCCATTCTAGTTTATCAGTTAAATATGTATTCATAATTTTTTAAAAGGAATACTATTTACCCAGAAGACCAGAACAGTTTCTAAAAGAGCTTTTCCAGTCCATCATGTAAATATGTATTTAGGACAAGTGCTGTGTGTACAGTATTAAAAAAAAAAATCCTCTGAAAATCTCTTTGAAAAGTTAT
>VXAL01009333.1:14980-27873 GCA_013399475.1 Chauna torquata
GGGGGGAAGGTGTTTTTAGTTTGCTTTTAGTTTCTCACTGCTCTAGTTCGCTAGTTATAGTAATAAATTATACTAATCTTCCTATGTTGAGTCTGTTTTGCCCGTGACGATAATTAGTGAGTAACTTGCTTATCCTTATCTCAACCCTTAAGCCCTGGTCCATCATATTTTCTCCCCCTGTTTCTTTGAGGAGGGGGAGTGAGCGAGCGGTTGTGGTGGAGGCCACCTGTTTAGCTGGGTGAAACCACCACAGCTGAGCAGTGCATACACAGCATCAAGATTTTTTCTCTTTCTCATACTGCACCACTGATGAAGAGGCTGGGGGTGAACAAGAAGTTGGGAGGTGACAAAGCCAGGACAGCTGACCCAGACTGACCAAAGGCATACTCCATACCATATGACGTCATGCTCAGCAATAAAAGCTGGGCAAAAGAAGAAGGAAGGGGGGGGCATTCAGTTATGGTGTTTGTCTTCCCAGGTGACTGCTGAGTATTGCTTTCCTGGCTAGGAAGTAGTGAATGAATTCCTTAATTTGCTTTGTTTGCACAATCAGCTTTAGCTTTACCCATTAAAATATTTTTATCTCAACCCATGAATTTTCTCACTTTTGCCCTTCCTTTTCTCTTCCCCATTCCACTGCAGGGGAGTGAAATAGTGGCTGTGTGGTGCTTAGCTACCTACTGGGGTTAAACCACTACATATGGGTAAGTAAAACCTTACACTACTAGGATTTTCTGAACTCTTTAATTTTTGCTTGTTTGTTTGATCCCCCGCCCCGGCCCAGCATGGAGTGGACCACATCAGTTGGGGAAACTTGTGGTTATCCAGCATACTGAGGGTCACAATTTTTACTCCAATCCTCCAACTGTGTGTTGCTGATTATTCAAATGATTTGGCAGGGTGTACTTCTAATCATTAGTAACCATATAACAGTGGTTAAAATGGGATACCTTAAAATGTGCAAGACAGCAAAAAACATTGGCAAATCTTTCCAGTAATGAGGAGAAGCTGAGAACATGCAACATAAGGCATAGAAAATCTTTTCTGCAGGAGAAAAAAGTTCTTAATTTCAGAAAACTGGATCCTTATTACTTCATAAATTCACAGACAACCTATCAAGCATACAATATGAAAATAAATAGAGACAGACAATTCTAAATAGAGAAATCAGGACCTGAGGAAGATGTCTATCAGCTAGACAAAACTTTTCTGAGTGAAAACAGTGGGCACTCCTGCTGTTTAAGTTTTTTTATCTAAAATACAAAAAGAATTTATTTAATTAGGACATTAATTTATAAAAATCTTTGCTATAAATTGGAATTCACATAATACAGGATTTATTGAAAAAATCAATATGTACAGTTCATTACATTTCATTTATTTCTAAAATGTATGTATTTTTAATGCATAAACCAAATTACCACTAGTAAAGCAGAATTATATTCTCCCCATCCCTGGTTGAGATAGGCATAGAATACCTCATCTTTATTTTCTTTCTATACTAAAATGACAAACATATTTGATCAGAAAATTTTTAATAATTTTTTTCTTGTTTGACCATAATTTCTTATTATATTCATTCTATCATTCATTGCAAATATCTGCAGCTTTCTACCTGTCAGGACTTGCCTGTCACCTAATATGATAGGAAGCCCAATATTTGGTTGGATAAAGCAGTGTGTATTTAAATACCAAGACAAGATAAAAAGTTTGAAGGGGTAATGTGTGACATTATTCAGAAATGTTTGCAGTTAGAGGAAAGTTCTTCTCCATAAAAGTCTGAGCTTAAAAGCTTTCTTATTGTTTCTTGGGACAAAATAATACTTTGTCTCAGTCTTTTTTACTGTTTACTTACATATTAAAAACACCAGAAAATATATATCTATATAGGAGAATTTGAAGATGAAGATTTGAGTTCTTGCACTGGCTATTCAGAACAAAGGTTTGAGCCCTGGTCTTCCATGTCTCATGTAAATTGCTAGAGTCTTTTCTGCTGTCCATTAATATGTAATTTAAGAGAATTTGCTTGTTTTACCGTAACACAATATCATATTCTTCTGTAATTCTGACATGAAAAGATAGATCTTTTAAAATGCAAAATGAGGTTTGAATATGAAAGGTAAGCTCTGTTCTTTCTAGTTCATGCATTATCACTGGCAATACAGATTTCACGTTTGGAACTGTAATTGTTTTGATGATACATGAATCAAAAAAGAAACCATGTTCTCATCTACTTATATTGACTCTATAATGTTAATGGCAGAAAAAAAAAATCATTTTTTTGCCATTATGGAAACCATGTGAGTTTTAAATTACACTGAGTGCAATAATGATGAGTAGGAAAAAACTAGTTTTACAAATTTTCATCTCTGTCCATAACCGGTCTTTAAAACATCCAAAAAGAAATTCCATTGTCTGTTCAAAGATAAGAGCAAAGTGCAAAAGCCACAGGTGAAATCCCAAGGTCATATGCTCTACCAAAACTTAACTTCTCAGTTAAGCTTTCACATATTTTCTAATACAAGTTTGTAATGCTACAGATGATATTTATTTCATTCTGTTGATAGTATATCATATACATCAATACGAATGTTATTTTGAAAGCCATCTTATAGCAAGGTTTACAGTCTGTTGAATCTTCATGAACTACTGTGTCTTTTCACATAGATGGAAACCAACAGTGAATAAACTGCTTTCTACTTCTGAATATATTTCCTTTTGCTTTGAATATAAAACTCAGAACTTCTTATTGCATCTACTACAACACACACTAACTAGCAAAACACTGAATTCACTCAGAAGCCTCAAAATATGTTCTCTCTTAAGGACTGGAAGAACTGTTAATTGTCCTTCAAACACTTTTATCTCTACCCATTCATTTGCAGAGAAGGTGTTTTTTTTTTTTTTTTTCCCCAGAAACTAAAAAGAAACATAACCTTTATCAAGGCAAAGATTTGTAGCTTTTCTTTCCCACAATGATTTTCAACTCTGAGATCATATATTAATAGATAATGTTCCCCAAATAAGGGAGTAGAAGTTAAAAATAGACTCAGATATTAAGTCTCTGAAATCTTTGAACTGGTCTTTTTTTTTTTTCCTGTCACAATGTAAGACATAGAATTTCCAGGCATCACTCCTACAAGGGGGAAAAGAAATGCATAATTAAAATTCTGAAGACAAGCATATTCTTACTGAACATCAGTTATTTTTAAAGTTGTTTTATTTTTAATGAAAGGTTATCTTTAAAAAAAGATGAATATCCTCTTTCCATTTCTCTTATGATTAATTACCTTCACTAGGAAAAGATTTTATTTTGGTTATTTATTTTTCGTGGTTCAATTTTGGGCCACTGTATTTTATTGTGCATTTGTCTCCTAACCTTAACTTATACCTACTCATCTCTCTTCAAAATTAGATCTCCAGTTACTGTGAAGACTACCACAGAGCCAGTCAAACTAGATAAGCATATCCTTCACAGATAGTTTTTTAACCCTAAGATTTATTTGATCATTTTTTTGAAATCTTTCACAATTTAATTTTTTTTTTTTTTTTTTTAGGAATACTGATTATGACATTTGATTAATAGTGCCAACAACAATATCTTCAAAGATATCATCTTCATCGTGTTATCTAAAACTCAGTTTCAAATACTACAAAATTATTTTTGGTTTGTTGTAAATAATATATTATGAATGTTTTTGATGTAATTGGTATGGAGGACAATTGTAACTTCCACACGTCTCCACACCTCTACTGATACGATATTAACTTCATATATCAGTAAATATATGTAACCAAAGGAAGAAAAATACCATGCCAAGAAGTGATGCCCTAGAGAAGATTTAGATATAGAGCATATCTAAACTGATCAAATACTTTTTAAAAATCAATATGCTTTTGACACAAAAGAGTGGTTTTCTTATGCTCAGTTTTTTCCTAGAATGCTTACAGCTGGGAATTTTCAGTTTAATATTTTCGCTTCTTTTTTTTTGTTTTATTTGTTTGTTTTTTTTTATTTTCATAAAGAAAAATATAAGCATCATGTTTTAACTTGTATCTACTTGAAACATAGTATTTCTGATAGTTAATCAGAATGAAAACATTTTGTTTCATATTAGCTAAGTATTAGTATGAGTTTCTCTGGATTGATACTGTGACTGAAAGAAATTATCACCCAGGGTATATAAGCCTTCGCTGTCTTTCATAGGTTGGACTCCTCAGCCAGGGATGACGTGTAAAGCACTGCTTTATATGTTACTTCCTGCTTACTTCCTGCCTACACAGAATTTTTAGGGCATATTTTTGAAAAAACAAGTAACTGTTTTACAACGGGAAGCATAGTCAATTCTTTGTCCTTAGAGTGGACAAATTTAGTAGCTAAACTACAAGACTCATGGAGAACTAGAGCAACTAAGGTGAACAGATTTATGCAGAATAGAGGCTAAACAAAGGAATTCCATTCTGTGTAGATAAATTGAATGAATTGTCTTCATATTCTATGAAAGTATGGGATTTTTTATTTTAATTCTGACAACTTTGTTCTGTACCATGCTTGATTTTTTTTTTTTCTTCTTATTCTTTTGCATGTATTATTCGTGCTTCATTTATTTGTAGTATCTTCAGAAGATGTTCTTCTCTCTTTCCAATTCCCGGATAATATTTTGGAACAGTTTGTGGCTGAGGTGGGTTGGGAGAGTGTGGTGTTTTCACCCTGATGGGCAGCAAAACTCCACCACAAACACTCTCTCACCCCCTCTCCTCAAAGGAGAAGGGGGAGAAGATACAATGGAAAAGGGCTCAAGCATTGAGATAAAGACTGGGAAACTGCTCACCAATTACCATCATGGTCAAAACAGACTCAGCATAAAGGAGATTAATATAATTTATTGCCTACAACTAACAGACTAGAGCAGTTAGAAACTAAAGTGCTGGGGGGAAGAGTGGCTGGAAAGCTGCCCGGCAGAAAAAGACCTGGGGGTATTGGTCAATAGCCAGCTGAATATGAGCCAGCCATGTGCTCAGGTGGCCAAGAAGGCCAACAGCATCCTGGCTTGCATCAGCAACAGGGTGGCCAGCAGGACTAGGGAAGTGATCGTCCCCCTGTATGCGGCTCTGATGAGGCCGCACCTTGAATATTGTGTTCAGTTTTGGGACCCTCACTCCAAGAAGGACATTGAGGTGTCCAAAGAAGTGCAACAAAGCTGGTGAAGGGTCTGGAGAACAAGTCTTATGAGGAGCGGCTGAGGGAGCTGGGGTTAGTTAGCCTAGAGAAAAGGAGGTTCAGGGGAGACCTTATCGCTCTGTACAACTACTTTGAAGGAGGTTGTAGTGAGGTGGGGGTCAGTCTCTTCTCCCATGCAACAAGCAGTAGGACAAAAGGAAATGGCCTCAAGTTACACCAGGGGAGGTTTAGATTGGATATTAGGAAACATTTCTTCACTGAAAGGGTTGTGAAGCACTGGAACAGGTTGCCCAGGGAAGTAGTTGAGTCACCGTCCCTGGCGGTCTTCAAAAAACATTTAGATTCAGAGCTTAGTGACATGATTTAATGGTGGACTTGGCAGTGCGAGGTTAAAAGTTGGACTGGATGATCTTGGAGATCTTTTCCAACCTAAATGATTCTATAATTCTATTCTACGATTCTATGATTAAAAGCAAACTAAAACCACCTTCCCCCCATCCACCCACTTCTACCTCTTCACCCCAAGTGGCACAGGGGAATGGGGGTTGTGGTCAGTCCATAGCACTTCATTATCTGCTGCTCCTTCATGGTCACTCTCTTCCTCTGCTCCAGCATGGGGTCCCTCCCATGGGATGCCGTGCTTCCCAAACTGATCCTATGTGGGCTTCCCACTGCCTGCAGGTCTTTAAGAACTGCTCCAATATGGGTTTGTACCAAGGGGTCCATCCTGCAGGAATGGACTGCTCCAGCTTGGGTCCCCCACCAGCGGCAGCTCCCACCACACTACCTACTTCATTGCGGAATCCCCTCCACAGGCTGAAGGTCTGGCCTGGAGTCTGTTCCTGCATGGGTTCTCCATGGGCTACGGCATGGGTATCTGCTCCGCTGTGGTACACTATGGGCTACAGGGGGACAGCCTGCTCCACCATGGTCCTCTCTCCATGGGCTGCAGGGGATCTTCTGCTTCAGTGCCTGGAGCACCTTCTCCCCTTCCTTCTTCACTGACCTTGGTGTCTGCAGGGTTGTTTCTGTCACATTTTCTCACTCCTCTCTCATAGCTGCTGTTGAGCAGCATATTTTTCCTTTCATAAATATGCTCTCATAGAGGTGCAACCAGCATTGCTCACTGGCTCAGGTTTGGCCAGCAGTGGGTCCCTTTTGGAACCAGCTGTAACAGGTTCTTATCTAACATGGGACAGCTTCTGGACTCTTCTCACGAAGGACACCCCTGTAGCAACACTGCTACCAAAAACTTGCCATGTAAACCCAATAAAAAGAGGTCTTAAGATGCACTTTCAGATTGTTGCTGTGGAATATCAGAAAAAATCTATCACTGTTTCAGAAAAAAAATCTATACAGACTCAGATGTAAGGTAATAATACATATTTTTTTCTCTTATGAAATCGAAGTGATTACGTCATGAACATTTTTTTTCTTATGTTGAACAATTAGATATTCCCTTTTTTCATCTTGATGTGTGAAAACTGTTCACTACCATTGCTACATCAATGCTGTGATAGCCTTTGATAAATTAAGAATTTAAAGATTGTTATTAACGAAAAAAATGTCTAACCAAATATGACATTTTATAAGAAACTTGGAAAATCCTCATATTTTGCCGTATAACTTACCCTTTGTGTACCACATTATTTTAGAACGCTAAACTAGCTTGGGAGCTTTCCAGTTTATAGACAACAGTTTCTTAATTACCTCTTTGTATTCTGTTAATGAAAAAAAGAGAAGTTCCTCTTTGTCTCATTAAAAAGATCCTTTGTCAAAATTTGATTCTACTTTAATTACTCTTCAGAAGACTCAAGCTTTTAAAGATATCTAATCACTATAGTTTCTACAAAGGAAAATCATATCTCATCAGTCTGTTACAATTCCTAGAACCTAGAACGAAATTACATATTAACATTAGTATTCATGGTATCTCAGTACTTTATTGAATAATTATAGCAGAATCAGAGGAGGTGATGAAAAGTAATTAAGAATGCAGAAAGACTCTTATAAAGAAAGATTGAGAAGACAGGTCACTAAAAAAAAAAGAGAAGACATGAGGAAGAGGGAATACTGTAAAAATATATTAACTTATTTTATTAGAATTAGCATGCATATTTCTATTTGTAGTTTGTGGGGTTTTTTTTTTGGTTATGATTCACAGAAATGAAGAATCAATCAATCTAAATAACAAATTAAAACCAGTTACAAGTAGTACCTTTCCAAAAAATCTAATAGCTTATAAATTGCTATAAGGTATAGGTCAAGGACTTACCAAATTTCAATGATCATTTTTATATGGTTAAATATTAGTTGGATTTTAACTAACATTTTGGTTCAGAGCATTAGCATGGATTTCAAGCAAATGCCCCATTTACTGTTGGTGACCACTGTTTGGTTCACTGCATGCAGCCATTCTGGTGCTTGCAAACTAGAGTTTATTAGAGGGAAACTAAACCATAAGTCCCACTTCAGGTACATTTCAAATGCTCTTCAGTTCTTAACAAAGTTTTAATATTATCAGCCAATGATTGTCCTTCTGGACAGCCTCAAATCACTTGCAAGATGGGGCCATTCAATAGAGATTACCAAATTAAATGTTATCTAAAGTAAAAACATTGAACTGCAGATTATACTGGTATCGAATCTTGGTACCAACTTTTTACATGTATTAATATTTTTCCATTAAGATGAATTACTTCCCAATGTCAATAAATAAATAAATAAATAATGCACCTGAGTTCTAATATTTGGTGTTGTTTTCACTTTTGCTTTAAAGATCTAAGACAAGGTTTCACACAAACTACATATCAAGAAAGATATATTACGGAATTTATTTTTTTCTTTATCTGCCTAGTGGTATTTGCTCTTCCTAGTACTGACTGCTGTGATCTCACACGTGAGCCCTCCTTTGCTGGAATTCCATATAAATTGTTTTATTCTGTGTTCGCATTGGGCAAGAACTCTCACATAAAGTATTATTATAGTCAGCTAGTTCATTTTATCTTTTAAAATTGTATTAATCTGGTCCCAAACGTATATAATATCAGGTTAGATCAACAAAGAGTTCATTTTTTTCCCAGGAATGTCCTATGATGTACAGGTACAATACAAAAACTTAATTTTGTCTCCAAAATTAACGAACTTTTTCATGTTTGTTTTTAGTCTGTGGATTTTGGTATGCTTATTTTCTTTCTTAGAAGTCTTTGTGTCATCATCCTGCAGTTACCTTCACTAAGGAAAAAATTCTCAAGAGACAGCATTCAGATACTGAAGTATTCAACGGTTCATGTTTATTCAGACAGATTAGGAAATAAAAAACCCTTTGTAACACCACTTGTAACCCTGAAGAAAAAAAATATATATATATGGTGTGATTTTTAAAATCATTCATGTAGTATAGATCTCCCATTAAAATTTTTGTGGTGTTTCATAATGGTAACAGCAATTGGTACAAATACTTTTTCTTTCTTTTAAGAGTGAGAGTGTTTTTTTTCATTAACAGAAATTAAAATAAATAAAATGGAGAAGAAACATTATTTTCCTCTTGGCTCTTGAACCTTTATCTTAATAGGCAAATGTTTTCAATAGTTGAGCTCCCAGATATGTGTGAGTAGTTCTGGGCTTAAGTATATGGATGCTCCAGTTCTGATGGCAAAGATACTTACTGATATTTAGGAAGAAGAATAATGAGAAGAAACATTAAATCAACTGGAACATACGAAATTAAACTTTTACCATCATCAGTCAAACAAGAAAAATTAACCTCTTGGCAGAACAAGCTGAAGATCAAGTTGTGTACAGATTGAACATCTAATCAAATCAACAGCTATTTTTGCTAATGTATCACAGAACTTTCTGTATTGCAGTTTTGGATTAGCTTAGGTAAATTTAGTTACATGTATAGTACTTTGTTAAGTTCAGCTCATTGAAAAGTCCTCCTAAAATTGTCGTACGGCTCTCTATATCTACTCAGCAAAAAAAAAAAAAAAAAAAAAAAAAACAAAGCTACTTATTTCCTCATAGATTCAGAACAGACCAGGGAAGAATAGTGTCATGTTAAAGCAGTGTACTGGTTGTGGCTGGGATAGACTTAATTTCCTTCACAGTAGCTCATATGGTGCTTGTATGGTTTTGGAGTTGTGACCAAAACAGTGTTGATAACACATCGATGCTGTTGCTGAGCAGTGTTTGCACAGTGTCAAGACCACTATGCCCTCTGCCAGTGAGGCAGCTGAGGGTGCACAAGAAACTGTGAGGGGACACAACCAGGACAGCTGACCCCAACTGACCAAAGGGATATTCACAGCATCACAGAATGGGCAGGGTTGGAAGTGACCTCTGAAGATCATCTATTCCAACCCCCCTGCCAAGCAGGATCACCTACAGCATGTTGCGCAGGACATGGTGTTGTGCTCAACAATGCTCAGAGGAAGATGGAAGAGGGTGACATTTGGAGTTATGATGTTTGTCTTCCCAAGTAACTGTAATGCATAATGGAGATCTGCTTTTCTGATAGTATTGAATGAGTTCCTCATCGCTTGCACGTGCAGCTTTTGCTCTACTGATTCAGCTGTTTCAACCCGTGAGTTTTCTCACTTTTACCTTGCCAGTTCTCTCTTGCATCACACTGTGGGGAGAGCGACCAAACAGCTGTGTGGGGCTTCCTGCCTACCAGGGTTAAACCACAACAAGCAGATAGGGATAATGAAGTATATTAATACCAGAAAAGTTCCAGTGAACTTGCTTATTGGTACATGTCATGCCTTATCATATCTTTTCACACACACATTTTCCAAATCTACACTTAGTTAAAACATACAAATATTTAATTTTTAGTTATTCTTCAAGGAACTCCTTTACATTTATGTTAAGTATGTATCATCATTATTCCATTATAATTGTAACAAAACAACCTTATAAGTGATTTATCAAAATGCCTGCAACAAAACATCTCTAATATACAGTTGCCCAGATTTTGCCCAGAAACAAAGCTTATTTCTTCCAGGATAGAGACAAAGTAGTTTTTTCAAATCCACTTTGAAATGTTCTCCACTCAAAGAACTAATGTATTTATAAGAGAATTCCAAAGCAAGAGTCACTTTTATACCAGTTTCAGAAGTATCTTAAACATGACTTGAAAAGTGCCAAGAGCAAGGTATTATTTCATTGATATTATTTCATTGTAAACATAATTGCTTCTCTGAATCCAAATAACAGGTTCATATAAGGTCAGTATACTGAAAGTATTCACTCATTGCAGGATACTCCTTACTACAGTACTAAGCTATTTTCCTCCACTATAAAGCAGTTGATTATTCTTCCAAAGGGCATAAAAGGATTTAATTGGGGGAATTCCTGAATTTGTGTACAACACACACAAAGGGATGAATCCTCAAGTATTTGATCTATGTGAGTAAAAGACACATAATCTGATAGCTTGGAGGTACGATAGATGATACTTTCAGAAATGTTAAATATCCAGATGTGTCAATTTTAATTTTACCTCTGGATTTAAAAAATAATTGAAAAAAAGTCTTATTTTATTCAGTGATTAAATTAATATTGTGGGAAAAAATAATAAAATTGATATTGATATGTTTATAGCTAACTAGTGGCCTCTACATGATAGGGAGATCTATAAATGTAGATTATGACTCAAAATTAAAAAGCAAATTACACTATAATAAGCATTCCAGTCTGACAAAATCTGTATCAGAAATTTAAGAATATCTCTTTGAATTAGAAAATATAATGTGTATTTTAAATATTAATAAGGACTGTTCTCTACTTATGGCTCCACAAGATGGAAATAGTTGATATATTTAGGTTGATGTACAAATTAATATTGCAGTCTTTATTGGTATTCAGATAATCATCTCAAATATCAGTGTAAAATATTTTCTGTAAAGCAGCAAAATAATACCAGTAGTTTTCATCAATGTACTAAAAGTCACTTTAACTTCAGCTTTTTGCTATTTATACACCATCAGTTAACGTAGTGTAATATTTAAAAAAAAAAAAAAGCGTATTTAGAAATTTAGAAAACTAAAAAAAAACTTTTTTTCGTGGAAATATATTGGATTCATAGGGGAAGCATTTTCCACAGATCTGTAGGAAACAAATGAACAGCAAATGCCAAGGAAGCTCATGTTGGAAATAAGAAAAATATTCCATGAAATAAAAATTAGGAGAAAGACTATTCATATTGACATTCAGGTAGGAGTACCATAAATAATAAACACTTCGTTTGGAAAGGACAAGAGGGAGCACTCCTTACAATTCTTTCTAGAAGCCATTTTATGTGGATGGTTTTACACGTGGAAGAACACATTTAGCTAAAGGGCACTGAGTATTAACATTTGGCATAATATGCACATTTCCTCTGTAGCTTTCAGGTAAATTCTGGTGAGACACCTGAAAATATGCCTTTACATTTCCCACTTCTACTAAAATAGATCTTGAGTAATCAGATTGGTTTCTGCCATGGGTTTTCCTGTATATGAAAACACAAGACTTCTGTCCTGAAACATAATCAAAGCAAACAAGGAAAGGCTGGATCTGCAAAACCTTCAAATGTACTACCTTGAATGTAGTGGTGAACCAAAGAAAGACATTCCTAATCATACACACTTTTTGCATGCATTTATGCTACAAAATCAGAACATGAATTGTAGGAGCAGACTCTTGGAAACGACTAATTCTAAACCTCGGGAAATGGAGTGAAATTAAGTCTGCTATAAGGATGTTTCAAAAGCAATGTTTGTAGCATTATGGCAAGGTCTCATACTATTCTTTTAGTTTATTACCTGTTGCTTCAAAATTAGGAACAGTACTCTTTTTTTTTTTAATCATGTGTTCTCTGTATATTACAACATTATCTTGGTTTTATTGTACTGACACATACAGTACTAAACAATTCAGAACATTTTACAGCTGGTGATTGAATCTATCAGCTTGTGAAAATGTGATAACTATCAAAAATAAATACTTGAAGGACTTTAAAATGCCTGGTACTATTGGAAAATGAAATTGTCTATTCATGTCTATGTATTCAGAAAGCAACATATTATGTCTAAATAGTTTTATAATCAAGAGCTTGAATATGAACAAGAGTGATGGTCTTTAACCATATGGATGCCAGACGCCTCCAACAGTAAAATGGTCATAATCCCATTGTATCAATGTACTATTCCTGTAGCATAAAATGGGATTCCAGAAACATGCCTGGGACTTTGGCCTGCCTCTCAGTCTCATTCTAACCGCTGATATATAGAGTAGGATCCAGTGCATGAGTTATTCAAAGTTGTTTGAATGTCATTGCTCTGTGCTTGATGAAAACTTTCTGCCTTTGCACATTTGAAAGCTAATACAGGGAGTCATCTGTACTACAAGTGGTACAGAAGAAATTCTATTGCCTTTTTGCAGAGTTTAACAAATACAGTATTTATGAAATGCTGAAAGGAAATCAACATATCATCAAGACATTCTTGCAATAACTGAAAAAACCTTCAGGGAATGTTACTGGTTGTAACACCTTCAAAATGGCAACTTCTAAATTAATCATTTCCTACAGGACATATCTTCATCACAATGTGCTGGCATTCTCACTTTTTTTTTTTTTTCTTTTCTTGACTGGTTGCTCCCTGACATTTTAGTGTTTTTTTTTTTTTTTTTTTTTTTTAACGGCAAAATAAACAAAACCCTTTAA
>VXAL01009333.1:30879-41911 GCA_013399475.1 Chauna torquata
GGTACAAGTCAACCAGAAAGAAATAATATAAAAATAGGATATATGCAGTGGCTTACAAAAATTCATTCAACTCTTAGTAGTATAGAAATGTTTGGGTGTTTTCAGTGTTAAAGTTTAAAATATATGTTATTTACTGGATGAAGATGAAAAATTAAATCATACATTTGCCAATAAATATTTTAATCTTATATTGCCTTTATAAAAACACATATTTTACAGTAGAAATTTGGAAAAGAAAAAGACTAAAAGTAGGATTCACCTCACCTAACTGCAGCATCTAAAAAGTAAGTATCTAGGCAAAGCTCACTTTCTAGTAATTGTCTATAATCAGTGAAGCTATATTCTGGGGGTAATTCATTTTATAATATATACTTTAAAATTGGATGAATCACGAGCTCAAAATGTCTTCCATTAACTTGAAAAGGAGCTTTTGTATGACTCTTTGACTCTGCACCTAGTAGTCCAAGTGTCTCTGAACCTGCACTTTCATCAGGTCTGTAAAATGAATATAAATCAGAACTTCAATCTTCATTTTGCAGTTGTCTTGCAATTTTCATTTTGCAGTTGTCTGAAATATAAAATGACTTCTGATTTCAGGGCAAGTAGCTTTTAATTTCATAGTATATATTCTACTTATTTATTTTCAAAGAAACTGCGAGAGTAGGAGAAAAAACTCTCCTCGGACTCCAAGGTTTTTTTACTCAAATTTTGTAAGCAACACAGTTTATAACTTTGTGTGCATTTTATGAGCAGTTTCCTAGAATGTGTATATACTCCAAGACAGGTAGGCATAGATTCAAAATCATGATCTCCCAGTCTACAGCTAATACACGTAGTCTATGGTGCAGTCTGTAACACTGTCACATCAGTTATGCACATTTAACCTACAAGAATATTAAAACCGCTTTTAACTGCAGCCCAGGCAGAATTTTTGACTTTGTCCTTTACCCAGCTGTATTTCTTATTCTTTGGTTTCCTTAAGAACCTCTGTTGTCCTTCCAGCCAAAAAGGAAAAAAAAGAAAGTGGAGGAAGACAGAATGATAGAAACAAGTTTTCTTTCCTATAGAATTCTTGACTGTTGGAGATATGTTTATGTAACAGATCAGACTTTCCTAATTATTTTTATTTTCTCCCACACAATGTGTGTGATTGAACTATGGATACTTTCCTAATGCAAATTTGGTGTAAAAGAGCCTAGGAAATACACATCAAAAATTAAATTCATATTGTATGTTTAGCAGGAGTAGATAACAGAGAGATATGCTCTGTTATGTCTAAAGGCAAGAAAATCTGTGCAGTTGTTCATTTAGTTCAGGACAAATCTATAGTAAAGCCTGTGGAAATAATTTTTAAAATGTGAATTTATTGATTTATTGTGTTTAAATATATTTTTTTTTTATTTGACTTGTCCTGTTGTAAACACAGGCTTACAACAAGAATAGACCCTGAGATCTTAATAAGCTCTAAAATTATTGCTTAATAAACTCTAAAAATTAAAAAACAAGCAAACAAACAAACAAACAAAAAAAAACAACAAATCAAATTAAAAAAAAAATTACTGTGGTATAGGACCAGTATCTGTTATAATTTGCAGTTTTAAAAATCATTCACACATCTATTACCCTCACAAAAAAAATTTTTTTAGCAATATTTTTCTACATTAGGAAGATAGCTCTTCTTGGTTACTAATTTTCACAAGCATTAACAGATTTTAAATGGCTTTTTCATACTCTAGAAATTATGACAGGTAAAATAGTTCTTTGAACATCACAGAAAACGAGTTCACTTTAGTTTTTTTTTTAATCCGCTAAGTCAGTCCAACATTTCTTTCAAGCAAACGGAAAAATCAGGAAAAGTTACTCATTTAATGGAATGTAATCACACACATAAACAGTATAGTCTCAGTAAATGCTGTTGCATACCGCAACAGATTTTCCACCTAACATTTAAAGTAGCAACATCTTACTGAAGTACCATAATAGCAACTTTGTTAACTACACACAGCTGTCACAAATATTTTCGATTAACATATTACTTGATGAAGTCAAGCAGTGTAAAACTTTCATTAAAGAAAGCAATCCTATGCAAAACAAGATTGTGTCATGTTTCATTTGTGAATGCAAAATTCATCTCAGTTCTCTGGCAATATCCAGAGCACAAGAAAGATTTTGGTAGTGTGTAATTATCTCTTCTGGTGAATTTATTTCTTTATCCTTCAAGTTCTTGAAAATAAAATCATGGTGACCATCAGGTGGGCTGATAATTTCTAGCTTATCATATGCTTTTGGCAAATACTTTTTACATCCTTTCCAAAGCTTCCAGTGGTCATGTAGGACTGCATCTAAATAAGGGTGAAAGGGGTGCACACCATTGCAAAAAATGCCTAGTCATCCAGGAGAAATGTATCCAACCTCTTCTGCTTTTAAAAGATTGTTTTCTGACTACATTATTTGCTTTCGCTTAACTAGTTTTTCTCAAGCAGATATTGTCTTGGAGACAAAGATGAAAAAAAGGAAAGACTGCAAATTTCCTGCCAAGCAAAAAAAATTTCTTTTTAAACTACAATAGCATTTGGAGAAGGACTGTTTCTCATTTGCTTGTTTAAGAGGAACTGGAGGGAATCTCTGGAGATCCTCCTAAAAAGTGACAATTAGGGAAAATAGTAGATGCCCAAAGAAAAAATAAATTGCCACTCATTTCCATAAGTGCATGAAATCTTTTTTTCCAGGTAAATATTTTGTCCTCACACACTGTCTTTTAAGTAGCAGGTGTCGTTGGTGGAATAAATGAGGATGACTAAGATGAGCCTGGCTGTCCATTGTTGTTTTTTTTTTTTGCTTTTGGTTTTGTTTTAATTCTGACTTGCTGGGATTTCTATGGCTGTCCACTGAGTCTGTTGTTTACAACAAAGTCTGTACATTTTTTTTTCTCTAATTTTGCACATAAGTCATACAAAATCAGAGGTTTGGCACAGCTTTCACATTACATCCAGAATTCTTTCAAGCTTTTTCTGAAATATGCTTAATTAAAAATAATACTTTTTTGGAGGGTCTAAAATTTTGCCAATAACTTTTCACTTGTATAACTAAGGTATTTAAAGACCATTGCACTATCAATATAATATACATGTAAAATCCCCAGAAATAATTCCCAATAGTTTCTCTGGAATTTCTAATTCTCTCTTAATCATTTTTTTATGTTGATTAATCCTCGTCATGCAACCAGACAATGGATACAAGGACACCAGCAGGTGCTACCTGTACAGTCTTTTGCAGCTCAATCAAGAATGAGCATCTGGTAGGCCAAATGTGAAAGTTTGCTGTAAATGTTATCAAGCTCAGAGACAATCCCAAGGGAAGCTGAAGAGACACCTCCTTGGGTTTTCTAACCTGGTCCTTGGAAATACTCATTAATTCATAAGAATCTAATATCGTGAGCTGTTTCATACCAAAATTAAGAGCAATATTGTAGATTTTCTTGAATTGTAGAGCTTTGTGTGTATCTTATATTAATTTGTTGCTTTAAATATTCTAACAAACCAAAGTTTCTGTTATTCCCATAATTATCTCCAATTTCTTTAAAACTTACAAACAAGATTAGAGTTTTAAGAGTAAAAATACATGGAAAACAGAAATAAATGATTGATACATGTACTGGGCCAAACTACATCTTGAACTATGCTAGAAAAAATCCAATATCCTCACTGGGACATGAATGTCAGCGTAAAAAATTGTGGAAAAAAAAAATAAATCAAAAAATAGATCAAGTCACTATAGAAATCTAATAGTAAATGTGTAAATAGTCCTGGAAGCAGAATCCAATCAAGATCCTCTTCCTCTTTTAGGGCTAAGGATTCACAGTAACTATAGAGTGGGCCAATGACTCTTATCTTATGTAAAGTGGGACATCTGCAATTGAGATTACAACATTTTCTGTCCCTAAAATATGGCTCAGGTTAGGTAGTATAACATAAAGAGTCTTATGGTTAGCTGTCAATCACAGGGATTGTCTGGGTCTCCCTTTCCCAAACTCTCAGCCATGTGCACCCCATATACTCTTGCACTGACTCTGTGGTACATCTGATTACGGAAGAAGTCAGTTCAAGGAGAAAATCAGAAAAAAAAACTAAAAAAAAACTTTTTTTTTTTTTTTTTATCTTTACCTCCCTGAATACTTTATCCTCTGAACACAGAGATGTCAAGCTAGCAGCAATACTGATGTAAGGGTGGAACAGGAATGTATGGCTGATTGTGCTGTAAGGGCCACAGTCCTCAATATCAGATCAATAGATCATCTTAATCACACTCTCAGGCTTTTGCACAGATCTGAGGAGGAAGATATGACTTACAGCTCAACTTGGCAAAAAATGTGAAGGTTAGGTGTATCTTCTTTTAGATTTCCTGTGGAAACACCTAATATACACTAAAGGCAATGAATCAAAAAAAAAAAAAAAAAAATACAGATAAGAAGGAGAAACATCCTTCTTTCTGCATAAAAATTCAGTCATTTCATCATTCACTCACAAATACTTGACTTCAGTTCAGGTTTCCATCTTTGACCCACAGATCTGCACCTCCCATGATCATGATGAGTATCCTAAGCTCCAGTCTGTATAATATTGTGCATATGCTCTTCTGAGTGCATAGATGAATAAATACTCCCATGGAGAGGAAGGGTTGGTTAGACCAGGAGAGAATGAAAGAGAAAGGAGAACAGCCAAGCCTATAAATAGAAAGTGGGCCACTGAGCAGGAATAAAACAGCCAGGAGCCTGCAAGGAGAATCTGTAGATAAGATGATTTTTCTTTAAACTAATAATCAGGAGTGGAAGGTCAGTTGTCAGAGAGAGTGAATTGTAGTAATAATATTTTTTTATATATATAGCTCTGCCCATCAAGTCCTTTAATATCTTCATCCCTTCTCTTTATCCAATTATTTGTGAGTTCCCAAAGGGGGAAAAATAAAAGAAAGAAAAAGAAAAAGAAAAAGAAAAAGAAAAAGAAAAAGAAAAAGAAAAAGAAAAAGAAAAAGAAAAAGAAAAAGAAAAAGAAAAAGAAAAAGAAAAAGAAAAAGAAAAAGAAAAAGAAAAAGAAAAAGAAAAAGAAAAAGAAAAAAAGAAAAAAGAAAAAGAAAAAAAGATATTCATTATTGGGATGCATAAATAGTACATTTAGAAGATAATAACCCCTCTTTCCATCACTGTCTTGGTCAGGTATTTTTAAAAATGCATTTTCAAAATATATTTGGCAAATAAGCAATACACCTTATTCGTTTTCAGAATGGCACAACAATGAATCTCTGTAACAGCTATATATCTATCAGTGAGAGTTCACAGACTTGAAATAGAACACAGAGAATTTTATAATAAGATGATTAATTAAAACAGGATGCTTTTCTCAGTGATTTAGTGTGCTGTGCTTTATTATTTTTCTGTACTTGTTTACTTACAGGAGATTGATGTTTCTGTGAGAAAATCATAATGGTACAGATCTTTTGAAAATATTTTTAGTGCACAGACAGCACAGCAGGAATGATTATACAGTCATAAAAAAATAGCAGAATATCTTCACATGTCAAAGGACACTTTCTATGAGTGCCAGTTATGAGAACCTGTCAAGACTTTGAGATCTGGTTCTTCAGCTGGCAGGGAGACAGCACAACAGATCATAATGTGACAATCCTGTAGGAGGCCAAAATGTGTTAAGGGCTTTTGCTCTTACTGGAGTAGCAAAGCAAGCTGTTTTAAATATTGCTAAGACCATAACCCCGACACAAAACTTCAATTTCCCTGTCTTGACCAGAATGCAGGAATAGAACAATCTATTCCAATCCAATCCAAGGTCAGCTCTAGCAATGAAAGAAATTCAAAAGGCTTTTTAGACTTCCAATCTAGTTTGAGCCAAAATGATTTGTACTGACCATGTATCACTTTGGTTCACTTTAGATCATATATAGAATTAAGAATGGAATGAACTGTTCAAGCAGCTCATGAGGAAAGATTTGTCTTATAATGACATCTCAAAATCCAAAATAACATGATGTCAGTAAAATTCTGATGCTTATACCTCATCAAGTTCATAAAACTTCCTGCAAATAGCATGGGAAACCTCATTATAACTTTAACTTCTTCAGGTGATAAAGGTCAAATTGTAAATGGTGTTCTCTACAGCTTTTTTCTGAAACCAGCAAAATGGATTTTGCAGAATGACTATTAAAATTGCTAACCAATCTTTTCTATATAATCCTGGAGGATTTCAGCACACAGATACACACAATAACTTGAATATATTGGAAAAATTAGTATGAAGAAAAACAGCATGTTATACTACTTAAGAAATGAAATGAAAATATAGAAAAAGTCATAACGTTATTTAAAGCACTGTGCACTTGGACAAAGTGCCTGCCTCAATTAGTCTGTTTTACCAAAATATTCATCCTGTGTTGTTGCAGGACTCTCACCTGAAACAGTTTCTTAAACTTAAATTATATGCTTTATTTTTGATGAATTGTTTATTCATTTTTAGTGCTTTATATTGCAGGTAGTGCATTTTTAACTCTAGAGAGACAAACATCTTTAACAAGTTACATTCCTGTGTTTGATTTTATCTGTTTCACATCTCATCTCACAGTGACTATAATGGATTTCCAGTCTAAGAAGTAGTAGTTTTTAGTATTACTTAATATGTTCCTTTTGCCATTTCAGTCCCTTTTTCAATATCATATTGTGGCGATACAGAATTTTTATCTTTGCTTGAACATACATGGAGAGCCCCAAGTGGGCTCCTGGGACAAGGAGCCAGGATCTGCTGTGAGCACCACAGTTCTCCTGGTAACAACTGTGGTGTGCCAGTGTGACTCCACTGTAACCCGACACAACCTAATTGTGCTTGACCTTGGTAGCTGTTGACCTCTGGATCCAGAGGGACATTGGATGACTGTAACACCAAAGAAAAGGGGTAGAAATAGAAAGCAGTTTCTTTATAACAGTTTTAAATGTATTAGTGAGATTTTCTTCTATTAATCCTAGCAGTTTGTCTTAGCATTTGTTAAGGGTTGCTAAAGAGTGTGGCTGCCTCTTCCCGCTGCTCCTTCTTCCACACTTAAGTTATTGTAAGTGAATTAACAACTCCTTGTTGTATTTTGATTAGACTGTTAAGACTGTAACTAGGCTAATAGTAATAGTTAGTGTCACTTACAAAGTGTGGATTTTTTGTCCCAAACATTTTGACTAATATTTGAGCCTATATATATGTATAGAAATTAATTATAAGAATAGACTTTAAAATCAACAGGAAATGTGGTGTGGGATTTGGTCCAGAACTGGACACTTGCATTTATGCATTTACATTAACTATAATACCTAAGGATACAAGTCTGAACATAAGTGGCAGTGGCATTTGAGATGTCCTGGCATATATCTTTTGATTGTCATCCACCATTACAGAGACCATGAGTGCCTCCAAAATTTTGTGTCATACATGCCAGTTTCATACAGATATCTTTGTGCCTGAATGTGCAATAGATGTCACTTTGGGCAATTGAATCAAGCTCAGGGTTTGTACTAGCTGTAGCAGAAGCCTAGATATGCAGCTCATATGCAGATACCTACATTTAGAAGTGCACTGACTATTTTCTAATATTTTATATGGCACTAGATATTGGCCTCCTTTTAGAACTGCACCAAAAGCAAATACATGTACAAGTAACATTAAAACCCATAATTTTTATTTAATCTTTTGCTTTCTTCTGTCAGATTTCTTTTGGATGAATATTTCTACCTGTACAGAATTTGGAAAACTATGGGTCCCAAGATGGAGGTTTAAATTTAAAGTGATCTTATGTTGTAATTAGCTCTAAACCTGACCATCAAGCAGGAGCCTGAAAGATGTACAATTGCTTTTGGGTTCTAAAAGATCTACAGAAGAAGCAGCTGGGTTCAACATGATTCACCAGACACACCAACCCCCAGGGTCTAGATGTTCAAATGGAGAGACAGTGAAAGAGACTATATCAGCTGATGTCACCACTTCTTAAAACATATTTTGAGTAAATCAGCTTTATGGGAAGGCAAAACCCATATGTAGACCCAACCCTCACACATAAGCTTTGGCTAACTTTGAAATTTAATGGCTAATGCTAATGGTAAATAGCACAAGCATCATTCAGATAAACTGGAACTTCATCTAGAAAGCCTCCCACTGAACTGAACACACATCCTACTCCTAAAATCCGGTATTTTTTTAGCTTGTTTAAATTTTGAAGAAAACAAAAATTTTAAGACAAGATGTTAGTATTTATACAGTAATGCTATTATCCATCTGTGGCAATGTGGTGTACAACAAAAAGATGGCAGTACTGTATTCAGTAAACACTGGGTCTGTATTAGATTTTTTTGTTGTTGGGAATCTTGTATACATGTATATATCCACTGTGATTTAAATATGTTAGTGTGTGTGTTTATGTTGTGTCACTGTTGTGTATGATTATACATGAAAAACAAGAAGCGGAAATTCCTTTCTCCTATTTTACATAAATGATTTTCCACTTGCATTAAATCTTCACAATGTGAAGGCAGAAAGATGATACATATCATAAGAAAGTGGAAGAAATGGATAAGAGTCAAATAAAAATAATTTTGAGGAAAATGAAGTGAAACTGGATGGCAGAAATTCTCCATATCTCAGAAGAATTAGCAATTCTGAAAGGAAACATTGTCCTAAGAGATTTGGTAATCTAATTTAAACTTTTTTTGTGTGTGTGTGTGTGTGTGTGTGACCTGTCTTTTAATAAATCCAGCTGAACTTCAGAATTTACAAAACATGCTTAATTCTTTTGCAGTAAAAAGGAAGTATTAGTTATTGTCAAGTCTGTTTAACTAAAATCAGTTAATAAAAATAATCACTGTTACTACATATGATCCTTTTAAAATAAAATACCTCTATTAACTATAGTTAGACAAAATTGGATCAAAATTATATCATAAAGATCAGTCATTGAATTTTAAAAATACAGAAATAAACTATTGTTTTACAACCTGAATTTTCAAGAAATAAAAATATCAATATAAATTTTAAAATAGAAATTAAAAAAAAAAAAAAAAAAAAAGTCAACAAGAACCGAAAAGGACATGATGAAAAACACAGCTACATAAATTCTCAGAATGAAATTCCCTTAGAATTCCTTTGAGGTTACAGCTAGATATTTCTTCCTAAGCTTCTCTTTCACAAATGGTCCTAAAATATATATAAAGAACTATTCTGGAAGGTTTTCAGTCTATTATGAGATTAATTACATAGGATAAAATAAAACATTTGAAGGGATACTCTTAACTACTTAACATTTATGTTTGTGTAATTTCTTTTAAATTTTCCATTGCTTTCAAAGATCTTCAGAGGCCAAGTTGTATTGCTTTTTTTGTACCTTTTATCTTCTGTATTGTATACAAGTATTTATTTTTTCCCCTTTCTCAACAGGTATTTCACACTGTTAATTAAGAGCTCCCTAGTTAGTTTATTCTTGGGTCTCGGTAACCTCATCCTCTATGCTGTATAAATGCTAATTTAATCTTTAAAAGTCAGTCAGTAATTTTCTCTCTGAAATAAATTTTTGGTTCTCTAAATAGTCTACCCTGCTCCCATCATAGCATATGAATGATCCTTAGCTGGGGCTTAGCCCTCTCCAACCTCCTCAGTTATAGTAAACATAGCAAACTTTGAAACATCAAATTCTCCCATATGTTTTCACATCTCATTGTGTTCTTCCAAAGTTAGAGAAACACTGCTCTTACGGTCACCACACTGGTGACACAATCCAATTATTTCAGATACTGGGAAATAGAGGAATAAGCATATTTTTTTGAACCACAGAGACCCAAAGATACTCAGAGCCAAGTGCTATGGACACATCCAAACTTCACGAGAAGGGGCTAAATGTGACCAGTCTGATCACCAGCTTGGTCGTTCTGCTCAAACTGGCCTCAAGGTCAGTGAATGTAAACTGGAAGTTAACATAATATCCAAAATATCCTTACAACACACTTGTATTTTCAGATCCTCTTTTCTCCCCCCACTCATACAAACACAGAATATTTCTCTGTAATACTTTTTGAAATTAGAAAAGTGAAAAAGTATGGGAAACAATGAACGGGTTCAAGGACTCTGTTGAGAACACCAGACGACAATCAGTAAAGGTTAATGATTTAGGAGATCCAGAACCAAATGAAAAAGGTTCAAACCAAGTTACCAGCTAACAAAATAATTCAGTCTGAATAAACTAGAAATCCAATATTTCTGACTGTATCAGTAAAAACACTTGGCAGACACTGACTTTCTAGAGTTCCTAATGAAAGATTTGATTATAATGAAAGATGAAAGATCTTCACTATGTTCCCTCTCCTGGTGATCATATATCAAATAAGCAAAGGAGTAGGAAGCAACTTCAGTTCTCCTACATCTCTGCAAGTACAGACAGAAGGGTAGTTTAAAATACTTTTTTGCTTACCTTCACTTAAGTTTTATGAGTGGTGTGGGAAGATACAGAAAGTTTCAGATGGCTTTTAAAGGACAGATGAAATTTAACCTGACCTAAAGTAGAAGAGAGCTCACAGGAAAAAAAGAATGCAAAACCACAGGTGAAGTCAGGAGAGCAGTGATAAAAGATGAATTCACAGAAGCTAATTTTATCCCATAGAAGCTGACTTCATAGGACTGTCTCCATAGTATTTGGAACAGGCTATTCGAGAGGGTAATTTAAACAAATAAACAAACAAACAAAAAAGAAATCTAAATCTAGGTTGTTTTTCTGAATCACCTTTTGGAGTTGCCTGTTTCTTGCAGAAGACTGTGTAAAGTGATGCTAGGGAATTTACTGCTTTTGGGCTAAAGTTCACCAATTTGAGTATATTGTGAAGTGGAGTTTTCTGAGTAGCAGAGAAAGAAAAAATTAAAAATTTTAGACAGCATTTGAAAGGTAAGTGGATTTAAACCCAATCTAAAAAAGGTGTTCTTAAAAGACAAAAAAAAAAAAAAAAAAA
>VXAL01009334.1:7318-32072 GCA_013399475.1 Chauna torquata
TGGGTAACATCTCTGTTGTTGCTCGTCTAATTCTTGTAAGGAATTCTTGTAAGGTTTCAAGAAAATGTTTTTCAGTGTTACAGTAAACATAGGCCATTTTTTCATGGCCTTATGAGCACAAATATTAAAAACTACTGAAGAAAAGTCAGCCAGGCTGATCAGCTGCATACTGTAATTGTAAGCTGCGTATTGTAAAATATCAGTAACATCTGCTGATATTAAGGAACTTCTGCTTGTCTTCTGCTGTCATCACCATACCTATTTGAACATGCCTTCGATTTGTTCTAATTAATATAAATAAGGCAATGCTGTTCCCTTTTTTAGAAGCTGAGAGTTGCCTGTACAGTGAATGCCTGTGTAGATGCTCAATACCTAGACTTGGCATTAAATGTCCATACATTTACATACGTGTTGTACGTACAAGAAGGGAACTGTGAAGCTGATTGGGAGCAGAGCATCTGTCTCCCAGTGGCTGATGTGATTGGTAATTTTGTCTTGTATGTACTGTAGGGATGTTTGTTGGTTTACATGGTGTGGTTTTTGTCCTAAGTCTGTTTTTTAAACTGAACAGCAATCGAATGCAAACATCACACGGAAGGTTCAGTTACTGAAGTGAAATGTAATAAATGTAGCTTTTCCTGAGGCTTGGCAATAGACCTCTGCAAACTCTAGCAGTCAGTTCTAAAGCAACACAACACTATTTTTAAAAGTAGTCTTCTCTTGTTTTTTTGCCTTAACTTACTGCCTGTTAATACTACTGGAAAACATGAACTTTATCTGCAAGCTAGGCACTGCACTGTAGGAGCAGACACTGCTTCTGTGCTTAGATTAATGTTGACCAGATACTATGAGGTGTACAGTTCTCTAAACTTCACGTTTAGCATAATGGGGATGGTGGTAAATACTTTTTTGACTTGCTATTCAGTCTTCCTGGTATTGCAATTATAATGCTTGGTTAATGGAACTATCTGAGAAATAATCTTGTTTGTTTTTTCTTGCAGAAAAAACATGCCTTACGTTGCTACTGTCAAGCCATGCAGATTTACAAAGGGAAAGGCTGGTCTCTTGCAGAAGATCATATTAACTTCACTATTGGTCGCCAGTCCTTTACACTTCGTCAGCTTGATAATGCTGTGTCTGCCTTCAGGCATATTTTGATCAATGACAGTAAACAACCTCCAGCTCAACAAGGAGCTTTTTTAAGAGAGTATCTTTATGTTTATAAGGTAAATGACTTTTTCTAATTCCTGGAATGGTCAGCAATTCTATTAACAGTAGTTCTGTGTTACACTAACGAATGATTTTCTGTCATACCTGCTTTGTTCCAGGGTTGTTTCTTCTCTAGTTGACATGCTCATTTTTTGCTTTAGGTTTCAAAAAACAAATTTGCTGCATCTGATGTGTTATTAAGTTTATTTCCACTGATGAGTATTAGAGTGACTCCTGGTATGTGTTTTTATTACAGTAAAGTTAACTCTTCATTTTGAGATTTGTTGCTGAATTGNTGATCATTTTATAATGATTTTTGATAGTAAATCTTTAACGAAGACTAGGTAGATGTTGTTTGCAGGTGCCACTGACAAAATACTTGGTTTTGATTCCTGCTAGGTCTCTTGGTGGCTGCATTTCCTTATACCTCCCATGTTTATTGTTAAGCTTGATAGCAGTAGCAGACTTTCGGAATAATAAACCATCTTTCAATTACTTATCACTTAGCATAATTCTGATTGGTACCATGAACTGGGAGAAGTAGGTGATCTTAAAGCTGATGCATTTTGGTCATTTGCTTAAGTCAATATACTTTCTGAGTAGTTGATCTCAGAATTAATTTTTCTGCAGGTAGACCTAGATTCGTTTTTGACCTAACAGATTTATAAACAGTAGTGTATCTTGCTTTGTCTACTTTTTTGACAGAAAAAAGGCTTAACAGGAGACCACCTTCTTAGTGCATTAGCACGAGTTGGATCTTTTGATACCTTGAATTGTTTTGTTAACAACTCAAAAGAAAATTGCTCAGCTGAACAGCTGTATTGAAGGTTACCTGGCAGACCACAAAATTGTCATAACTACTGATAATGACAAACTCTTACCCAAAGTGCAGCTCTTTATTATAGGCACAGTTATTTATCCACAAGCATGCTTTGTGATAGCCCCTTTCCAATTTGGTGGCAAGAGATTATCATAAATATTGCTGTAGAAAAATGAATTGAATCCAACCAGCCTTTTCTGGTACTTCAAAGTATTCTCTACCTATGTTGTAGTGAATTTAACCTATAAAAAACTGCATTAAAGAATAAGTGAATCATGAGTCGATGTGAAAGTTCATGAGTGATTCTGCATTTTAGTATACCATATATATTACAGGGTGTTTAGTGCTGATATCTCCACACAACTTGCAGCCTTACAGTTACTTAGTGTCTTTTAAAGCTTATAAACAGAACATCTGTGATGTTTGTTAACTTATGGTAGACCTTTTCTGAGACTGGTGTTCGAGTCCACAGGTCATCTGTGGTGAGAGTCTGTATGATAGTGGTGGTATAGTGAACGTAGCTTATCAAATTCTGAGTTAGACAAGCCTTGCATCATAATAAAGCTTGCAACAGCCATGCAGCCACAGCAGTGGTTAGAGTACTGGATTAAAATCTTCATTCTACTTTATTTTTTCTTTGATCTTATTGAGAGAAAATACTGCTTAAGACTGTCAAGGCAGAATAAACTCTCAGAACAGTTTACTGGAATGATTCATTTCATATTTAAAAATACTTGATGTTCAAACATCAAGTGGTTAAAACTTGGCGGTGGTCTTATCATTCAAATGTTGGTAATGTGCAGCATGTATAGTATGTACTTGAATAATGACATGACACTGTTTTCCTCCTTTGCTCCAGAATGTAACCCAGCTGTCACCTGATGGTCCCTTACCACAGCTTCCTTTACCATACATTAACAGTTCAGCAACCCGTATTTTCTTTGGGCATGATCGAAGACCAGCAGAAGGTCAGAAAACTTTATGTAAACAGGTGTAAATCCCTTATTTATGGAACCACAGCGTATGCCAGTTCTTTTTAAAAATCGATTGTTACATAAAAACTAATGTGGCAAGGTAACTTAAGTTGGATTTCAGAAAAAAAAGTTTTGGCTTAGTATCTACTCTCTAAATTCTTCAGTCTGCCTTTGTAGATTTGAAATCCACATAGGCAGATGTGCTGACTTCCTTTATTTTTCATAGCTTGAAAGCTTCAATGCAAGTCTGTAATGAACTTCATGAAAAGGATTTTAATGCTTAACAAATGCTAGATGCTAGTGTCAGTGCTAGAAATTAGCTTTCCAGTTAAACACTTCACCCTAGAGAAATTAAAACACTATGATTCCTGAAAGTAAAGCATGTTGAATAGAAATTCTTGTGTAAACTGTGGGTCTATACTCTGGCATAAAGTAACAATAAACAGTATATACTGCTTATACCACATAGCATGCTAAAATCATAGAATTTCATAACTTGCAAATAAAAGTATACTCAAATCATCCTCAATGTCATCTTCCATGTGTACATTTCAGACAGTCTGATAATTCGCTGACTAGTTTATTAATTGTAATCTGAAAAGTGACAGTAACTGAGAACTGAGTGTTTTTTTGACCGTACTTACCAAATTGCCAGTGCAGCCCTCTGTAGCTGTTGCATGCCACTGTTGTCAGCTTCTAAGATTGCCTTAATCTTACTAGGTGAAAAGCAGGCAGCAACACACGTAAGCCTGGATCAGGAGTATGACTCAGAATCATCACAACAGTGGAAGGAACTTGAGGAGCAGGTTGTTTCTGTGATCAACAAAGGAGTAATACCTTCAAACTTTCAACCAACGCAGTTCTGCTTAAATCGATATTCAGATAACTCCAGATTCCCACTTGCTGTGGTAGAAGGTAAAATTGAGATTTATACAATTCAGAAATAGTTAATGAATTTGTACAGTATTTCCTGTGCTGTTTTAGATTTAAACCGAAATTTTAATGCAGTTGGCCTTTCGAATTGAGTGAACCTTCAGATTGGTGGGGGTAGCCTGTTGTCACTATTTTCTTGTCCTTTATTAGAACCAATAACTGTAGAAGTCTCCTTCCGAAACCCACTGAAAGTTCCACTTCTGTTGACTGACCTTTCATTGCTGTGGAAATTTCAACCGAAAGACTTCAGTGCTAAGCATGATGAAGCAAAAGAGCTGGTAAGGAAAGCTTTATCTTTTTCCAGCCAAAGCCAGGCAGCTACAGTTATGGAGTTATAAGTTTGAAGACTTAAGTTTTCAAAATTTCAGAGTGTGAAATCAGCTGTTTTAAGTGTAAATTTAAAAGCAGGAGGGTGAGCGGGCAGGGAGAGGGAAGGCAGCTACTGTATATCTTTATGAATCATTTAGATTTTTCCACATCCATATGGCACAAAACAACCAAGTTAACAAATTTGGGCTTTACAATACTTATTACTGTAACATGAAGCAAACTACTTCAACATGTTATTGTATGTGTAGTTATTGAGTCACAATAGGCACCTTGACCAACAGAAATGACTTGCGGTGTTAATAGGTATTTTATCTAATATCTATTTCTTGTTCTTGCTACTTTGTATGTAGTGAAGTGTATGTGTTCTGAAAAGTGGTGCTGGTACAACATAAGAATACCTACCTATCTAGAAGTAAAATTAAAATTACTATTTTGAGCATTTTGAATGAACTACTTATTACTGTTTAATTTGACAGTTAAACTAATACTGCCAAAACTTCCATCTTCAGGACTGTTCTAACTTCCTTATTTTTAAGGTTCTAATATGTTCTAATACTGAATATTACCATAAATTTGGCCTTTCAGTACTTGAAGGGGGCTTATAAAAAAGATGGAGAGGGACTCTTTACACAGGCAGATTGTGATAGGACAAGGGGGAATGGTTTTAAACTAAGAGGGGAGATTTAGATTGGATGTTAGGAGGAAATTCTTCACTCAGAGGGTGGTGAGGTACTGGAACAAGTTGCCCAGGGAAGTTGTGGATGCCCCATCCCTGGAAGTGTTCAAGGCCAGGTTGGATGGGGCCCTGAGCAACCTGATAAATTGTTTGAATCCCTGACTATGGCAAGGGTTTTGGAACTAGATGATCTTTAAAGTACCTTCCAACTCAAGCCATTCTATGAAATTTGTTGATAATTTGGTTTCTTAGACAAAAAATTGCTTGGAGTGTAGTGACCTAAAAAGGTGCTGCAGGCTTCTGCTAGAGTTAGACACGTGAGGTTTTGTATGGTAGTCATTGAGATTTATTTATATATTTGCCCCTCTTATTCTGTTCTAAACTGCTACTTCAATGGTACCACAAATACTTCTGTGAGTATCAATGAAATTGTAATTTATAACCATTTTTAATCAGTGATTAGTCTTAAATTTCTCTCAAGTAAATGTTTGAGCTCTCAGCTGCTGCCTCAATTCAGAAAGCCTGAGAGGATGGGCGTACAACATCTGCTGATTCTAACAGTCTAAAATCTGGAATTTGTATTCTTTTTATTCTTGAACACTCTAGGAAAGATGCAAGAAATATGTATGGCACTTTCTGCCTAGGAGCAGTATCTGAAAAGGTCTTTTTTTCTTTTCAGGGAACATGTGGTGATGATATGATAGGAACTGAAGCAATAGCAGAATTTCTAATTAACAGTGAGGAAACAAAAGTGGTAAGTACTATACTTTATTCAACACTGAAAAGACTGTTCTTAAAACTTTGGGATAGGGTGGAGTTCAGACCTGTTACAACCTGAACTCATGCTAAAACTTACAGGAAACATTGATGTATGAAGAACTGGATCTTTTAAATCTCATCAATGTGTATAAATAACTGAAGGGAGAGTGATAGGACAAAAGGCAATGGGCACAAACTGAAACATGGAATGTTCTGTCTGTACATCAGGAAGCACTTCTTTACTGTGCAGGTGACAGAGTACTGGCACAGGCTGCCCAGAGGGGTTGTGGAGTCTCCCTCAGAGCTATTCAAAACCTAACTGGACAAGGTCCTGGGCAAGCAGCTCTGGGTGTCCCTGCCTGATTGGAGTTGTCAGACAAGATGACCTCCAGAGGTCCCTTTGAACCTCAGCAGTTCTGAAATTCTTCCTCTGTTGGAGTTCATTTTTGTTACAATTCAGGATTCTTTCCTTTTGTAACATACTTCCCAGTAAATGACCTATAGTTATTGTATAGTTACATCTAATGCAACTACAAAGTAAATGTAGCTGTGAGTGTCTTTAGTAATTGGACATTTAAATGTAATAATACTTTTTTAGTAGCAACAACAACAAAAATTTAACATATCTCCACAGGCAAGACTAAAGCTCTTTCCCCATCAAACAGGGGAGCTACATATTCTGGGAGTCGTTTATAATCTTGGCACTGTTCAGGGTACTGTGACATTAGATGGGATAGATCCTTCTATTGGATTACAAACAGGTAAGTGTATTACTCTCTCAAGTGTGTGTCTCTGGAAAGCGGAGATGTGTATTTTGTGGAGCAGAACTGAATTTCACTGTTTAATGTTTGACTATCATGATGCAAAGTCCTTCTTCAGGTAAAGATACAGAAATGGGAAATAGCTGGAACAGGAAAATAATAATTTGGCATCTGTAGGAATCCCATGAGAAAGGAAGTAACTTCTTCCGAACTTGTTCTTATGTTCCTTTTAAATCTATAGATGTTCTAAGACCCTTAAATTCAGAAACCCTTAAAAATTCAAACATTCCATCTATGATATCTGTAATAACTCTTACTGACTCCTTTGTCATTTTTCTTCCGTTTTTTCCTACTTTCTTTCAACTTTTTTGTGTTGCACCAAAGTTCTTGGCGTAGATTCCCAAGTTTAAATTTAGCTGATACAGTTTTTATCTTGACTTTTTTGGTTGCCTTTCCTTTATATTAACATATAAATGCCCTAACTGCATGTTACTTAATCTGTTTTGTTCAGTCATTCATCTGAAACTGTCTCCCACAGGGAAAGTTTAGTTCTTGGAGTAAATGTGGTTTAAAGTACATACTTGAAAGTGTCTACAAGAAATAATGAAGCTTGGTTAGATATCTATGAACTGGAAATTCTATGGTTAAGTCCTTGGAATAAAAATCATTGGAAGAGTGGTGGCCGTTTTTGAAGGAAGAAAGTGTTTTTGGATGACTTTTTTCCTAGCTTGTCAGAAATAAGGAAATTAAATAAATGGATTACCTTCACTCAGCTCCCCCTCCCCTTTTCCCAGTCAATCTGGGAATTCTCTTTACTGCCAGGGCTTGAAACAATTGTAGCCAAACTTGTAGGCAGAGTAAGTCTACAGCCATGGATATCTGGCAGTATGAACTTGCAATAGCAGTGCATTCTGCGTTACAATAAACTATGAGTAGTTCTTTGTCAGTGATGCTGCTTAATCAGTGAATGCTGCATGTTCACAGTAACAGAAAAATCAGTGACTTTTAAGATTGGGAAGGGAAGTTCAGATCACTTTTCAGGAAGAGTTACTTAAAAAAAAAAAACTTTTTAAAAATTGTTTCAGGAAAGTTTGTCTCCAATGGGTTATCTGTAAGAGGACGACAAGACTTAGAAATCCAAGGGCCCCGACTTAATAACACAAAAGAAGAAAAAACATCTATTAAGTATGGACCTGATCGACGTTTAGATCCCATTATTACGGAAGAAATGCCTTTGTTGGAGGTATGTAGTTATTTTTCTACTGGTAGTTTTGAGCAAATGGCTGAATCTTAGAGCTATAAATGTAGTTCAAACAAGAGTCTTAAACTTTGTTCATGTCAAAATCTTTCCAGTTAAATTTGGCACTGACGGATCATAAACTGTTTTGTTTTCTGAGCGGAACTTGTAGTATCCAAATTAATATCATTCTGAAATTGTTATACTCCCTTTAGAATTTTTAGTTTGCAACAGCTTTTGTAGCCAAATTACAAAGTGGGTAGGGAAGAGGCAAATAGTGTTGTTTTGATTGTTTGCCATTCTTCATCTAGAGTACTTCAAGTCAGTTAATTAAAATGGTGGTTTTTCTTCCTAGGGTTATTAAAGTGGTCTATCTGGTTAATGACAGCACTCCATAGTTTGCTGACTGTTTTTTTTAAGCCCATTCATAACTTGGCTCAATGTTCAGGTTTTTGTTTTCTCCTCCTGTTCTCTCCAATACAGGTGTTCTTTATAAACTTTCCTACAGGGCTTCTCTGTGGAGAAATCAGAAAAGCATATGTAGAATTTGTGAATGTAAGCAAGTGTCCTCTTACTGCGCTGAAGGTTGTGTCCAAGCATCCAGAATTTTTTACTTTTGGTGGAAATACTGCTGTTCTAACACCACTAAGTCCTTCAGCTTCTGAAAATTGTAGTGCTTACAAGACTGTTGTGACAGATCCTACCTCTGTGCGTACAGCATTGCTATCTTCAGCTTCCTCTGTAGACTTTGGGGTTGGCACAGGAGGTCAGCCTGAGGTAATACACGTCCCACTTCCTGACTCAATTCTTCTTCCTGGGGCATCAGTGCAGTTGCCAATGTGGTTACGGGGACCAGATGAAGAAGGTGTTCATGAAATAAACTTTTTGTTTTACTATGAAAGTATTAAAAGACACTCAAAAATGTGGTAAGTTATCTACCTTTTTCCTGTCCTACTTACTGGGCTGTTAATAAACATCATAAGCATAACCTTTACTTTAATTTCTCTAAATTGCAATGAAGATATACAAGTGGCCTGTTATCTGCTATTCTAAGCAATTTTCCTACTGTATGATCCAATTTCCATGGGAAACTATATAGCCTATACTACTTCCGTCAGAGTGCTGATATTTATTTAATAACTTAGTAGAAGGAGGGTTAATGGAACTCTTTAATACAGACTCCATTCATAGTTTGCTTCTCTGGAAGCATGTTGCTCTGTGGGACAGAAGAATAAAATCATGACCTTTTTATAAAGTGCGGAAACAAAACAAATAATGTCTGCTTTAAACCAAAGATTTTTTCCCAATTAAAATGTGGCTAGTGGTTGTATTATGATGAAAGTTATTCTTTGTAGGAATTAAATACCAAGTTTGACTTGCGTGCTGTTGTATAGCTCCTTTTTGAACCATTCTTGGGACAATAGACAGTTTGACACCACAAACTAACAAATACTATATTCCTTGAACTTTACTGTCACTTATTAAGTCCTACATGCTTCCCAAGCTAAGAAGGCTCAGGAGAACTTTTTTGAGAAACCTGTTCTTCAAAGATTCTGGTGTAAATAGGTCTCTGTTCAGAAAGTAAAGACATTAGCCTTCAGGAAGCCATAGTGAAGCTTCAGCAAACAGCCAAATTCAGAAATGGAGACTGTCTTCTCCCACTCCACCCTCATCTTTCACCCTCCTATAAGTTCTGTTCTTACAACACTAACACTACCTTACAGCTGTTAAAGCTCAAAGCTAGAGCAGAAAAAAAGTTTTGACAGGCTTTATCTAGATTTAGGTTTCAGCCTAGTAAGAAAACTGGTTGCAGACTTAGTAAATGTAATTATTTAATTTTATAGGGGAGAATTTTATTATGGAGCTGTATGTGCTAGATTCATTTGTCTGGAGAAATATTTCAGCTTGCATTGAGAAGAAGTGGGGTCATCTGTAGAGTCAGGGCTGGGGACCTGGCTTCCATACTAGACGCACTCAGGATGATGGTGCCTCAGGTGAACTCCAGTCCTATGGACTTAATGTCAGTTTATGCCTGGAGCTTGTTTTCAAGGCTAGTTCTGAGAAAGAATCCAAGCTCATTTGCTGTGAGACTGCTTCATCACGTAAACCAAAGCAATGTAAGTTGAAGATAGATCAGCAGCATACTCCTGAAATCAAACTACACATCATGTAAATGTACTGTTTGTTTAGATTTTTCCTATATTTTCTGAAATGCCAAAGTTAAATTTTCATTTGGCTTTAAGTTGGCAGGTAGGAATAGGGATTATGGTTCTTTTTTAAGAAAGAAACTTTTCTCCTCTGAGTTGGTAGTATTCAGAAAGCGAGATATTTCAGAGATGGAAGATAGTTGTTTACGGACTATGATATTTGTTCGCTACTGTATTGAAGTTTCCAGGGGAACTTAAGTGATGTGATATTGTTTAACAATAGTCTATTTGTAGACTGAGCATAGTTCTTAAGTTTTCAAAAGGTGATTTAATTTGTGCTGCTTGTAAGCTACACAGACACCTGTATATCTCTTTGTGGGTTATCTGCAAAATTGTTAAGTTTATTCTGTAGATTGTGACATGTGAAGTAGAGTTTAGGAAACCACTTATTTCTCCTCCCAAGACAGAAATATAATGAGTTTCAGTATATTTAGCAAGCAATACATGTCAAATTTATATGTGCCTCTGTTTCCACATGGATGCTATTGTAGTGAAAAGATTGTGTTTTGAGCGTGTCCAAGAACAGAAGTTTACGTTTTAGAAAGTAAATTAAATTTTAGAAATACAGGAAGATAACATTTACAAAGCTCTTGCTGGGCTGGAGGTTGAGCATCTCTGGAAAGAGGCAGAATATTGATGGTTCTAAAAGTATACCCTAATTTAGGAGAATTTGTTGAATGTAGTGGTATTCTAAGTACTTTAGTAAATGTTTATTCAGGAGGTGTGACTAATTAGTAGGCCTTTTGGTTTACTTGCTGAAAAACTGTATTTCCGAAGCATGTGGTGACATTAAATTGCTTGCATACATCCCCGTACCAATACATGCCTGTTTACTTTCATTATGCCACTTGTTTTGTCTGAAATATTAATAAAGTATTTTTTGTTATGGTAAAGTCTGAACCTTTTTTCCAGTATTTTGAACTGGATAAGAAACTGTTTGAACAGTGCCTACCCATCGCAATATGGTTGTTTAGCTTTCCATCAAAAGGATATGTTAAAAAGAATGTCTTTTTGATGGTTGAAGGGAATAAATCCTCTATGATGAGGGGTTATGGGCAGCAGTCATGGTTCTTCAGAATGTCTCTTCTTTTTTTCTCATTCCTAGTCATAGAGTATTAAGGCATACTGCAGTTATTTGTACTAGTCGGTCTCTGAATATTCGAGCTACTGTCTGCAGAAGTAATGCACTTGAAGATGAAGAAGGCAGAGGGGACAATATGTTGGTGTTTGTGGATGTAGAAAATATCAATACTGTAAGTTCTTTTTAATAATGCTGTTCTTACACTCAGCAGAAGTGTCTCCAGTAGAACCAATACTTAATTAAAAGTTTTTATACTACCACTTTGACTGGAAATATTAAGTGAACATTGCATATTTAATCTTTCCAGTTAATATTAGTACTTTCTTTCCAACAGTAAGTTATGTCTCAAAATTATCTGTGGATGTCTGCTATAACCATCTTTACCCTTAATATATGCATTTTGGAGTCTTTTTTTTTCTTTGAGCTCCTTTTGGAAGATTTATTCCAAATTCACGGATGTTCTTGATGCTCACAACTTTCAAGATAGTTCTGAATGAGACAACCTGTGTTCATTCTCTGTGCTGCTGCCCCCCCGCCCCGTAGAATTAGCAATAACCTGAAAGAAGCTTCTGTGTCTGTATTTATTAACAAACTTCTAAACAAACTTTTGGAAGCACAATCCAAATACCAACATGTCTGTTGGCTTAGCAAAGCAGATGAGAATATTTCAGTTTTTCTCACTCTAATTTAAACTTACTTACTTTTTTTGGTTAAAGCTGCTCCCATTTTTTGAACCATAAAACCAGGTAACTGAATCTTCTGCTTATTAGAATTCCTAGACACTTAAATGGTAGCAGAATCATGGAACTGATTTGTCATTTTGTATTAAGTGTGTACGCTCTGTTTTTCCTCAGCTACTGAGGTGAATATTGTCAACATTCTTTGAGGAGGAAGGAAAGTGCAGAGCACTTAGCAAATTTACAGATGACATTTTGTGAAACTTACTTTTCCACTGCCATCTCACTCTTTCCCAGAAAGAAAACCAGCCCTGAAAGCTACTTTTCATCATGTGTATATATGTAATTTAAAAAAAAGTTTCTAAGTTTACTTCAGGAACCTTGCAAAATCATATATCCCAGAAATTCAAGAACTAAGTGCCCTTTTGGACAGTGGTCTGCATTGGAGTTTTAAAAAAAAAAGTCTTGGTTTTGTTATGGTCATCATAATGTAAAACGCTACCTTGTTGGTGTTCTTCTGTGGGATCTTCCTCTTGTAGCTTTGTTTACTGGAATTGAAAGTTGCTGGGAGCTGGGATTGTTGTTTTACATTCTAGTGGGTCTTCAGTCTCTCCTTGTGTCTCCTTAGTACTGTATTGCAGATGACGTGAATGAGGAGTTAAATGGAGATTCCAACAGTGCCACTTTGCAATGACCACTTACTGTGCATTGAAGAACATTACAATTATGTCTGGTCTTATTTGACATTTTTGTTTCTTCCTTAGAGTGAGGCTGGTGTTAAAGAATTTCACATAGTTCAAGTTTCAAGTAATAGCAAACACTGGAAGCTTCAAAAATCTCTTAACATCTCTGAAGACAAAGGTGTGTATCCTTAATACCAAAAGGATAGCAAGTCCAGCTTCTGTCTGATAAGAAAATTAGTCTTGCAAGGAGTTGAACTTGGCTTTCAGAATAACTCAGTTATAGAAGTTGTGTGTCCCTTTCAAACGCATTAAAGTGCCTTTCAATCTTCATTAATTTTAAAAATGGGCTTAATTTACAGGTAAATTATTTAAGTGATGCGGAAAAGTCAATGTCTGGGTTGGCTGATAACTTATCTCAAAAGAAAAATGTCTCATGGCATTCCTTTACTTTCATTTATTTATATCTGTTACATTTGACTGATCAACAGAATATTTCACAAATGCTCTATTCAGTTTTTAGAGATATACCAGAATTGCTAGTGCTGTATATCCTGCCTTAGCTAATATAACCTGCTAACTTTTGAAAAGACTAACCCGGGCAAAAAAAAGACAGCTATTATCATATGCTAACATGTATGCTGATGCTTTATATGCTTAAAAATGAATCTAGACATGTCTTCTCTTGCATTAATATTGCATGTGAACTAGTCAGGATTTTTCTTCTGTTCATTCTTTCTTTCTCTATCTCCTTTATGTATTACAGCTTGCTCTCTGCTCTAGAAGTAGGTGGGGTGGGTTTAGCAGAAGGTCATCTTTACTATAATGCAGTTGTTCTGCTTGATCAGATATGCCACTTAAGTGTCATCAGTGTTTTTGTTTGTGAAGTTCAAAGGCTGACTTTTGGCTAATAAGGGATTCTACATGATTATGTTGATGGGGAAAAATCTTGCAACTTTTTCTTTCAGATACTAAACTTGCTAGCAGAGAGAAGGCAAAGTTGTGCTTCAAAGCAGCAAGATGCAAAAACTCAGAAGGTAGGTTCTTCTGGATGTGGTAACCTTTTTGAAGGGAAATACAATTGGGATGTTGTATGCTGAAACTGACTTTTTTCATGATGCTGAAAAGATGCCTTCTCTTTTTATCCCTTAGAAAATTACATGTTTGCAGACATTGTCTTTGGAAATGAACAGGTAAGTGAACTGGTGCAACTGCGTGTTTTGTCTTGTGCAAGTATCCCACTGAAAGCCTTTTGTCTTATTCTGTTGCTTTTTTTGTCTTTTTACTAAGATAAGTAAAAAATTCTGACTCCAGATTATTGTAAAAATAATCTGAAAACCTCTAATGGATGTAGAATTTCAAAGCCACTAATCTAGATTGCAATTAGTTTAGGGAATCTGTTTCTCTAATTTCTTGAAAGATGGTTAAAGTTACAGGCTACCACATACTTTTAATCTGTTTAAGCACACAAATGTTTGAAGAAGAATCATTTAAGCAAATGATCTTCGTACACAGAATGCTTTTCTAACACCTGAGAAAATAGACTTCTGATCTGACACAAGTGTCCTACACTAAGAGAGTGGATTTGGTTAACTGGATGTTAGTACTAGATTGCTTGTTTTTATGCGGAGTATACATTTTCCATGTATGCATCTGGCTTTTAAAAGACAAGGAAAAACTACTCATGGCCATTTCTTTTATAGGCATATAAATTGAATTTAGGACTAAAAATCTGGATAGGTTTCATGAACTTCAGCTTGTAAGAAAATATTCTCCACTGGGGCAATGGGGAGAGGAGCCTCCTTTCTAGACAGTTACTCCAAAAGCAGTTTTTCTCCTTGGGTATGAGTATTGGGCTGATGCAAAAATTAGTAGCTCTGCAACAGCATATTCTTGAATGCCTAATGGTTTTTTAAATGGAGGGGTCGAAAAGCTAAAGTTTACTTACCATGTTTTGTCCAAGTGTCAATGATGTCAGTCTTAAAACCACCACTTCTTTAGCTATGTTTTGGTGTTTGTTAAAGCTTAGCATAAGTGATGACAAACTTGGCAAATGGTACAGTACTTCTGGCTGTGCTACTTATAACACATGGAATATGCTGTGCAATCTCTGATCTTTTTTACTGCTAGTGTACGTTCCTAACTGATAAATACTTCTAGTTAACTAACCTAATAATTAACTAATACTAATTAGTATTAATAAAGCAATAATGATTTGCATGTGTATTGGTTTAGAAGAGACACTCCACGTCTCTCCACCACACTTGATTATATCACAGTAGGCTGTCTGGTAATAATCAAAGACCTTATTTCTAAGTTCAGTACTTGTGCTTTTAGGCCAATGATCTGTAGTTCTGTTGCCCTGTGTTGCCTTGCAGGTCTGACTATGTAGTGCTGACCTCTGTAAAAAGGCAAGCGTAGTAACCACAATGTGTGGCATCCTATAGGCTTGCTAAAAGGCTGTTTGAGAATGCAACTGAAATAGTATGATGAGTCCTGTTAAAGAGGAGCTTGTATCAGCTTGCATCCTGTTCTGAGAGTGCTCTTTCTCTTTTCTTGCAGATAATAAGTTCAGCCAGTCCTTGTGCAGACTTTTTTTTTCAAAGTTTATCCTCTGAATTAAGAAGAACACGTGTGCAATCTCATACTCATTCATCTCAAAGGGCTGTGAAACAGTCACTTGATGAGGCAGTCAGATTGATACAAAGATGCAGTGAAGTGGACTTGAATGTTGTTGTACTATGGAAGGTAGGTATGGTTGTAAGTTTTGTGGAATTTGGCTGTGAAATATGTCAGGTAGAAAATAATATGGCATCCTGAACTTTCAAGCGTACATATATAAAACTTGGATGTAATTTTTTCTAAAATCAGACTAGTGAACTAAAATCTTGGTAAGAAGCCAAGACAGTCCTAATACTCATAATTGTAATAAGTATGCTTAAATGGTTTTACTGTCCTAGATACATCCAGTTCTTGTAAGTTCTCTTTTTAAAAGAGAAAATTCTGAGAACTTAAAATGTGAATTTTGTTAATGCTTGCTTTTACCATAGATTTGTAAGAGTGACCCAGTCTGCTCTGAAGACTAGGACCCAATTTACTAGAATGCAAATATTACATGGTGGCAATTAGTAGTCTGAACTGCAATTGTCTGTGTTTGCAAAGTTAAAAGCATAAACATAAATATGTAAGTCATGCTAGCATTTAGGTTTTGAACAAATCTTCCACTTAAGGAGAAAATACAGAATTAATGACTATGAAGTTTATCATAGTTTTTGGTTTGCTAATGTCTCCATTCTGTATTTTGTAGGCATATGTTGTGGAAGACAATAAGCAGCTTATTTTGGAAGGCCAGCATCATATTGCCCTTAACACAATTGGGAAGGAGGCTTTTTCATTTCCTCAGAAGCAGGTAATCTACTGTGAAACTTTCCTTTGCAATTGCTTCTTTCCCTAAATGGTCTTGATACATTTTCTTGTAAATGGAAATAAGTGGAATCATTTTAGAATCTTACGTAAGACTTGAGTAAAGTACAACTATGCAGTTGTTTTGTAGACTGTTCTGTGGTATTTCAGACTAGATCTAGAAGCTTATTAATGATATTCAGTCAGTTATTAGTAAAACGATGCAATTAAGTGTTACAAAATAAAAACTTCATAAATTCTACTACTACACACAACTTCTAAGTGAATGCCTTTATTGTAAAATTTTTAAAAACAGAAAAGCAGAAATGCTGGGGAAGTAGCAAGGCATTGAAAGTTCCATTGGAGTAAATCAACTACTAGTATATTCATTTTCAAGTTTTATATCCAGTTTGGTTATACAAAGAAAATAACATCTATAAGAAACTTGTGTCTGTCTCTTGGTACACGAAACAGTAACAACTATGAAAGTTAGAAGTTTTTTTAAAAAAAAAAGTATGCTGTACACAATTTGTGTGTGAAGATGACTAATGTGCAAAATAAAAAGAAGCATACTTGTTTAGTCTTCTACTGACCAGTACAATGCTGCTGCTCCTTGCTTTGGTGCCAGTTTCCTTATGTTTTTAGCAGTGTTGCATACATATACAGGTTTTAGTATTTCCTTACCAGAAGGAGTAAGAGCTTACTAAGACAAAAGTGACTTTATAGAAAGATTGTTTTTATGCTGTAACATAAATAGTGAATTACTCAGATATTGGAAGCTGTGCATTTGGCTTTGGTTCATAAGCCTGTAAATATTTTACATCAAGAAGATTTTCTATTTAGTCCTTTTGTGCTGTGGAGTAGATCGGGATAGATTGAAAAGGGCATGTAGTTTGAACTAAACTGACTGCTGCTCATTCCTACTGAAAAATAAGAAAATTTAAGTTCTAACTTCTGAAAAGGATTTTTTTTCTGTTGCAAAAACAACAAAAGCCTTTGCACACGTGGGCTCAAGCTATTATGTTGAACAATATTATCCTGTATTAGTGTAACAACAACTGCCCTTTCTGGTATTATCTTCCCTGTCTTAAAATGTATGTAGACCAGTAGATCACACTGTAAATATCTGAAGTTACGAGAGAAAATGCTCTTGTCTTCTGCTCCTGATCTCACTGAGGTCTGGTTCTAGCAAAAGAGTGAGAAGTAGGAATGAATCACATCTGCATCCTAAAATAAATGTATCACTAAGCATTAGACATGCTAGGGATGGAGATTTGCATTTTTTTTGTTGACTGTATTGGAATACTAGATGTCTACATTGAATTTAGTTGTTTCAAACTAAGTGAAATGAATCCTGCCACCACCAACAAAAAGGATCACAGTTTGTTTTGAGGAATGCATGCTACTGTCTTAGATATTAGAGACTGCATTCTCATTCTTATTCTAGCATCTATTTGTAGTTGTAACAACACTGATGTATCACTTTCTTAAACATAAGGAACAAACTTTCATAACTTCCTTTGAACTGTTCTGTACTGTGGTTGGAAGCAGAAATCCATCTGCACTGTTATGCAGTTGAAATCTAGTTTATTGAGAGTATGATGGTTGCTTTTAATAAATGCTTAACTCCTATGTCCCCATGGTAACCAAAGCTCGGGTTGAACTTGCTCTTCAAGAGCCTATAATCTGAGGATGTCTGAGGATTAAGAGATTCTGTATGCCCACATACTTTTTATTTTTAATTGGCATTTTATGTCATGAGGAGAGAAGACAAACTCCTCTCTTGAGATGGAAGGTGAGGTAGAACTACAGAATCACCTAGGTTGGAAAAGACCTTCAAGATCATCAAATCCAACCATCAGCCTGACCTACCAAGTCACATCACTAAACCATGTCCCTTAGTGCTACATCCCATCCCTGGAAGTATTCAAGATATGTGGAACTCCACTACTTTCCTGGGCAGCCTGTTCCAGTGCTTGACCACTGTCTCCATGAAGAAATTCTTCCTAACCTCCAACCTAAACCTCCCCTGCTGCAACTTGAGACCGTTTCCTTACATCCTGTCACTTTTCACCTGAGAAAAGTGATGGGCACCCTCCTTGCTACAATCTGCTTTCAGGTCATTGTAGAGAGCAATAAGGTCCCCCCCTCAGCCTCTTCTTCTCCAGACTAGACAACCCAAATTCCTAATTCGTAAGTCTTGTTTTCTAGTCCTTTCACTAGCTTTGCTCTTCTCTGCACACACTCGAGCAACTCTCAACATCCTTACTGTAGTGAGGGGCCCAAACGCAATATTTGAAGTTTGGTCATACTAATGCCATGTTCAAGGGGCCAGTCACTTCACTCGTCCTGCTTGCCCCACTATTTTTGTTGCAGGCCAGGATGCCGTTGGCCGTCTTGGTCAGCTGGGCACACTGCTGGCTCATGTTCAACTGGCTGTTGCCCAGCAGCTGCAGGTCCTTTTTCTGCTGGATAACTCCAGACACTCTTCCCCAGATCTATACCGCTGCATGGGGTGGTTATGACCCAAGAGCAGGACCCAGCATATCTAGCCTTGTTGAATGTCATGTGACTGGAATCCCCATTGATTTAGCCTATCTAGATCATTCTGGAAAGCTTTCCTACTCTCAAGCAGATCAACAGTATGCTTAACTTGGGGTTGTCTGGGAATTTACTGAGGGTGCCCTCAATCCCCTCATCCAGATTATTGATAAAAATGTTAAAACAAAACTGGCCCTAAGACTGAGCCCTGGGGAACACCACTGACTGGCCACCAACTGGATTGAACTCCATGCACTGTGACTCTTTAAGCTCAGGCATTCAGCCAGTTCTTCACCCAGTGAACTGTAATACCTGTCCAAGCCATGAGCAGTCAGTTTCTCCAGGACAGTATGTGGGAAACAGTGTTAAATGCTTTACTAAAATCCAGATAACATCTACAGCCTGTTCCTCCTTGGCTAAGCGGGTGATCTTGTCATAGAAGGAGATCAGGTTAGTAAAGCAGGACCTGCATTTTGTAAACCCATGCTGGCTGCTTCTGATCAGTTGATTGTTCCCTATAACAAATTAAGTGTTTTGAGACTTAGCAGCAGTTAAATATGTGGAGTGAAAGTAAAGAACTTAAAGAACCCCCAAAATAGGATTAAATGAGGCTATGCAGAGAAAATAATGTACTTCATTTGCATATTTTCTTTAAAATATCTTGCTCTTGAATTAAGGTTACAGAAGCAGTGAAGTGGGATGGGGAAAATCTCAAAATAAAACAGTACTTCTACCTTTACGTTTTCAGCACATAATTTCCAGACTTCTAACAGTCAAATAGTTTCTTTGTGAATCTGTATTTATTCTGTAGAAATCATCAACAGGGTTGGAAACTAGACTGTTTGAGTGTCTTGGGTTGACAGTACAGAATTTAGCTGTTTTCTGTGGATGAGACAGCAGAGGGAGATGGAGGTGCATGCTTTTTACCACCACTTTATTCAATTAAGTGATAAAGGGCTGCTCGGATCTGGAAAACAATGTATTCGCAGATTCTGAACAGTGGGTCACCTAGGATGCAAGAGTGTGCTCCATTCCCTGTATTTCTTGCTGTTTTATTTGTTGCTTTTTTAGTGTCTTTTTTCCCCTCTTGAACTGCTTCTGCTCCATGATGTTGTAACCAGCAAAGGAACTGTTGCTTCTGGCAATACAGCAATTCCCAACCAAGAACTGTCTCATAGTAGACTTACGGAAAACTTGATTAAGACTGCACCCACTGTCCTTGTTTTGTTTTATTAATTTATTTTAGCCCTCTGAGCAGTGACCAATCTTAACTGAATTCTTCAAATAATTGCTGAGTAAATCTGGATTGCTTGCTCTTAACTCTTTTTTTGGTCAAGTTCTATGTACTTGCTGACCTCTGCTTTGTCCGTTGATGTCTCTGATTAATTCTTTGCCAGCCTTTAAGGGTTTGGATTTGTCCAAACTTCTAGGACAGAAGTTTTTTCAGAGAAAAAAGAAAAATTTTGTCAGAGAAACCAAGCTTCAGTAAAGGTCTGTATTAGAGAAGCACTAGATTTGTATTCATTGACATGTTTCTCCAGTTCTTTAGGCAGTTGCATATATATGGGTAATTGGGTGCACTGATATATAGGCATCTTAAGATATTAAGACTGCTGACTGAGATTCAAGGACAGGTTACTTCTATTTGATTGTGGAGCATGTAACATACAATGGGGATGTGGAACAGACAGCAGGATGTGATTATTCCTGTACCACAGCAGCATAACTTGCCAGAGTACTTGTTAAAAATCAAGATAAAATGTCTGGTTTCCACAAGATAGTGGGGTTGAGGGAGGGTGTAAAAAAGTTTCTGGCTAAAATATCTGTTTGCATCTGTGTTTAAAAAAAAGAGTGAAATTCTATACAAACTCTACTTGAAAGCTCAAATGCACATGCTTTATTTTATTCCCATACGTGTTCAATATATGATTATATATGTTAAACTTCTTTCATTCTAATCAAGGCAATAGTACCTACACCTTTGAAGCTTACTGGTTTTCTGTCATTGTATACAGATTTTTTTACAGTACAAGGTTTTTATCTGTTAAATTAAGTAAATAATAAAATATTTTTTTTCTTCCAGGTTGCTGGACACAGTAGATATCTCATGATGTGATGAGCTACTTCTAGAATTTTGGAATTGGAGCACAGAATGCTGACAGAACATTTAAAGAATAATGACTCTGTTAAACCATTTTTATGTATCTCATAAAAAGCTTTCTGAACAGTACAGAAAACATTTATCTTCCTATCCTTTCCCTTGTGTACTTTTGGGGAAAAATGGTCTTTTGCAAAAAGTGAGAAACTGCTAAATATAGCTTATTTGCCTGAATCAGAAATGCGAAGGTGCCACAGAGTAGTATATTATAGTCACTAGCATTGATATGAGAAGAATAAATCATGCAAGAAGTAGTAAAGTGAATAGATCTGAACAGATGTTTTAATAGTAGCTGATCTGCTCAAAGCAAAAACCTCACTAATAAAAACTAGTTTTTATTATAGCTAATGGCTTTTTTTGACGATACTGCCAGGGAGTCGGTTTCTCTTCTGAAACTTGCTTTCAGGAATTCTGTTGTATTAACTGAAGGTCAAAATATGATTGCATCTAAAATACAGCTATTCTGTCACTTGAGTTCTTTACCTCCCTACTGTAACTTAGTAGAAGGTCAGAGGAACTTCAAACATCTATTCTTGGCCAGGGCTGCTGTTCAATACCATTTCTTTCTGCTTTTTCTCCCATTGTTTCCTAATCCAGTGAATTCAAGCAGAAATACTACACTGTGCTTTTCCTTCTGAATCTGGTGGGTCTGAAGCGGTAGCGTGGGGCTGGGGTATTTGCCATAATTTTGATTGGCAAAGGACTTGATGCTGACCAAAGATGAGAAGAGCCTAGCAGGGACTTACCACTTTGGAATTTCAGCATGTTGTCACACTACTAGTGCCCATACTTCTGAAACACATTAGTGTATGAGTGTAATTTAGTTTTAACTTAAATTTAGATGAGATTGTGCGGGTGCATTAAATCAAGCATACTTTTTTAAATGATATTGTCCCTGTGTATAGCCCTTTGCTTTCATTGGGAATGGGTCTTGTAATGCACAAACTTCTGGATTCCTTCTAGACAAAATTAATCTATATGTGTCACCAGACTGCGTGTGATGTGCTTCTGGGCTGCTAATTCAGTCCTTTGGATCAGACCTAGTGCTAGCCGAAAGGAAAATCCATGAAATACATATGACGTGGATGCTAACTTTTTGGCAGAATTTCACTTCAGAGATAATCGCTTTTGGTAACACTACTTCTTAATATAGATGTAACTTACGAGTTAGAATGAATATAGACAAGTCATGTGGTGAAGAAAACCAGCTTAAAACTGAGAGTTAAAAATGGGATTTCTCTGTTCTAAAGTGGGAAGGGAAGATAGACATATCTTTTGATCTCTTCTTGTCTCAGTTATTCAGTTGCTTTGAAATATTCTGGTTTTCCTTTCTATACCCTTAGGGTTGTTTAAGTGTCCTGTTTAGGGTTTTTTCTGTGCTGTGCATATTGGTCCTTCATACTTCACTGAGGATGTTAATAATCCTTTTGACTATGTGTAAGGTGTGGTGTATGGGGAAAATATGCTGAGTTTCCATGCAACTTGAAAATCAAACTTTTTGTTTTTATTTTTCTGATATGTTTAAGAGCACATTGACCCAATCATGGGGAAGATTGTTTTTGTTGCTGTTTTTTAAAAGGAGTATTAGACAGTTTTCAATTTCAAACACACACAGACAAAACTTGATGGTATCTTCACATGCAGTCATTTTCATTTCCATCAATCTGATGGCAAGGAAGGACTTCTTACTTTGAAAGTGCCTTCTAAGAGATAAAAGATGATGTATTATGGGCAGACCTATCTATTACATCTGTCATGTAATGCAAAAGATACATTGATCAGGGTGTAAATTTTGACTTTTCCAACTTTAGATTGTTAGTCCAGTTGCAGGAGAAATCTAAAACTGGTGTAAATACACAATTTCAGAAGTGTAATTAAGGATAACATACAACTTTGTTTCAGTGTAGGGGAAAAAAAAGACTTTAATGGTCCTTGCCTTTTTTTTTGTAACTACTGAATAGGTGAAGATTATTCTACTTGGAACAGTAAGCTTGTGTTTTGTTTTATGTGTATGTTTGAAGCTGGCCTTTATAGATGGCTTTGGGCAGCAAAAAGCTTTCTAAAACCAGAATCAGCTTTTCTAGCACCAGTTGTACAGTTTGTAGCTATTGGAAGGCAACTGTGCGAGCAGTGTGGTTCCATTCCTACTTTCCATTGCATATTTCCATTTGAAAAAAAAGACAAACTTAAATACATCTGTAGAACTTGACAGGGAGAAAAGGTTCCTCTGCAACCTTCAAGTACAGTTCTTCCAAACTCTTTCTGTGATGAAATCCATTCCAAATCGAGCTTGTCTATACTACTACCATTGTGTATGGATGAGATCTTCAAGCTACACCTAAACTATTTTTTAAAGGGAATATCTTGAACGTTGTTGTGGCCTTCTTGTATTGAATATATGGTGCTTGCTGTCTGCTGGGACCCATGGAGGCTTTGCAAGGAACTATAATGGGTGAACAAGATGACTTTAGGTCTCAGAACTTTTGTTTTTTGCATTTTTAAAGGCAAAATTCCATTTGAGTTGGTGTTCTAGGAGCTGGGCAACAAAATACCACCTGTTTAATTTTTGGTTTTGTTTTACTTTGCTTCTAAGTGTAACTTGAGGCTGTTATCTGCTTGGTGCATATTCTTGAAGGGAGGGTACTGGTGCCCAAGTGAATGTGGGAATCTTTTTTTGTAGCCTTGATTCAATTTCTGAAGCTCCAGTGTAGGGAAGGAGTCTAATGCATTTCCTATTAGATGTCTCTAGGTAGCTCTCTGATCTGTATGCAGATCTTCTTGGTTACCATTTGGAAGTGCTTAATTCTCTCCTGAAGCATTAGGTAAGAGAATCATGTGCTAAATGTCATGTAGCCTTTGTTCTAGATAAATTACAAAAAAAACCTAGACTTCTCCAAGTTCAGCTGCTCAAAACAGACATCTTTAGCTGAATCTGACACCTAGAGGGTGACTGGAATTTAAAATTTAGCCCTGTGATGGTAAATTGTTAATCTCGCTGCCTTCCAGTCCTTCAATAGAGGTGTAGTATTAGAACTAAAGGTTTGAAAAATTAATAGCATTCTGCGCTTTCGCCAGTAAATGTTCCTGCTGCATTTCACAATGTTTTTGTCTATTTGTAGAGATAAACCTTCATATTTGTCTTTTGTAGGGTTTTAAAAAAATACTCGGGAGTTCTGATTGGGAGGACTTGGAACAGGTAATTGATTCTAGGGCAACCTACAGTGTGTAGGATGTTGGTATGTGGTTGAAGAGGGTGTTATAATTTGAGAAATTCAAATGAAAAACTAATCTGAACTCTGGAGGCTGGTGTTTTTTGTGCTGTCAATTTCCATCAAGTTCAGTACCCATAGGGATAGGGTGGAAATAACAAATTCATTCAATGCTTAAAGTAATTTGAGGAGGGGTGGGAAAAAGATATTTCATAGTAACAATGAAATAGCTTAAGAAAACTATTCTTCCTTTCAAGAGGAAAGAATTCTAAGGTTGATTTAAAAAAAAAGAAGTCTTGCCTGATGTATCAGCAGAGTTAAACATTGATGTTGGTTACACAGATTGCAGAATGCTTGCTGATTTCACTGGGCCCAATGTGTGTGTTTGAGTCAGGTTTTGTTGCCTATAGTATTTCTCTTAGAAGGTACAACCCACCACCCTTAAACAAAAAGAATTACTTTGTCCAGTGTACTGNTTGCACAGACAATGTTTTTACAAGCAACTGTGAAATCTCTCTTCAAAAGAAGGTAACAGATAAGTCATTTCACTTCCTCATTTAGCGTGCTTAAATACAAAATACATTAGAAAAAAATTGAGCTTTANCACCACCCTTAAACAAAAAGAATTACTTTGTCCAGTGTACTGACTTATTGGTGTGTTTTCTTCCTTCACTTTCTTTCAGTAGTCACACTTACTGCTGCAAATTCTGTTTTTTTCTAAAAGTGGACTTTTTGCAGAATAGATTCATAAGGCAATAATGAAAGGTAGCCCCTTCCTCAATAAATCCTGCTTGTAAAACAGATTAAATGATGTTGAACAGAGTTCAACAGAGTAGTACTGTAATGCTGGACCAAATGCAACCTGATTGCCTCATTTGGTGCTACATCTTTCTGTCATCTGATTTCTTCTGCTTCAGAGACTGATTCTGCTTATAAGGTTAGGATGTTTCCCAAGCGTGCCAGTGCTTTACTTGGGCTTTCAGCTGGGGACAAGGAAAGGCAGCTTTTATGTCTACAAGAGCTTACTATAACAATTTTTAAGATACCCTGCCTTTTTAAATCCTACTGTCATTGGTAGCATGTTCCCATAAACTTGTTTG